>JAPQNM010001471.1:42500-101617 GCA_029783475.1 Metacarcinus magister | reverse complement strand
CTACAAAGCTTATTAGATGTGGTAGATGAGTATGGAAGAGATTTTGGAGTGAATTTTAGTTGTGAAAAAAGTAAGGTAATGATAGTGAATAGATCAGAAGATGAGAGGGATGTTACATGGAGACTTGGAGTGAAAGAGTTGCAGCAAGTATGTGAGTACAAGTATCTAGGGATATGGATGAGCACAAATGGATGTGAGAAGGCTAAGAATGAAAAGATTAGTATGGTGAATCAGTGGGTTGGCAGACTAGGGAGTGCAGCAAGAATGAGAGCGAGTAAATATGACGTGTTGCGAGAGATATGGAAGAGTGTGGCTGTTCCGAGTGTAATGTATGGTATGGAAGTGATTGCATGGAGTGAAAAGGAGATAGACAAGTTGGAAGTAGGGCAGAATAGAGTAGCAAGAATGGCACTGAATGCACCAAGGTATGCAGCTGTAGAAGCTTTGAGAGGTGACATGGGATGGAGTACGTTCAGGGAGAGACAGATAAAGGCAACTTTGAGATATAAAGTTAGGCTGGAACGAATGGAGAATACAAGAATTGCACGGAAGGTGTATTTGTGGAATGTAAGGAGGAGTAAATGGGAGAAGAAATGTCTGAACATGGTAGACAGGAGTGGCATGCTCGTTAGGTGGGTGCATAAATTTTGTGAAGGGAGAGAATGGTTGTATGAATGGAAGGTGATGAACAGAAGTAGAGAAGGGTTAGAGTGGGATGTGAAAAGGTGGAAAAGCGAGATAGACAAAACAGTGAAAGGTGTGGGACTAAGTAAGTGGAAGACTGAGATGGAACGAAAGAAGACTTTGGAATGGTACAGAGAGAAAGAGGCCCCAATGTATGTAAGGTGGTATGATGGAAGCCTGGGTGGTGATCTTCTCTTCCGAGCTAGGGCACAGTGTATGGATGTGAATGCAAGGAACTACAGATGGTCAGAGTCCCGCAGCAAAGTGTGCCAGATGTGTGATATGGGAGAGGATGAGACGGTAGAGCATGTAGTACTAGAATGCGAGAAGTATGACCGTGACAGAATGGAAATGATGCGTGTGATTCTGGCAGAAATGGGACGTGAAATGAATGAGGTGACTGAAAGAACTGGAAGGGAATGGATGGCGTTGTTGCTAGGACTGTGTGAGGAGACGAGTGAACGGATGATTGACGCGGTGAAAGAGTTCCTGGAGAAAATGTGGTATGCGAGATTGAGAGATTAGGGCATGTAATTAGAGTATGCATCTTTGATTTATTTAGTTTCTTTTTTTTCTGTGTATTTTCCTCTTTTTTTTCCCCCCTTATTCCCCTCACAGGAGCTGCCGATATAAAGGCCCGACTTGGAGGAAATTTCAAGTCACCTGTGACATCAAGATCAAGATCAAGATCAACAAGAGCTGCCGATAAAAAGGAAATTTCAAGTCACCTTGATCTTGATCTTGATCTTGATGTCACAGGAGGTCTGGGTTACCCCAAAACCAGGCCTTTGAATCGGCAGCACCTGTGAAAGAAAACAAAAAAAAACACAGCAGAAAAAAAGAAAAAAAAATACTCAGCAGAATTACTTCTTAAATCTAACATTCCACACTTTTTCAAGGAATTCTTTCACAGCCTCTATCATTCGTCCATTTGCCACACCATTCAGTCCCAACAGCAGCACCATCCACTCACAACCAGTCCTTCCACCCACCACATTGATTTCACGCCCTAATTCATTCAGAAACACTCTCATCATATCCGCACGTGCTCTCTCATACCTCTTGCATTCTAACATCAGATGCACCACAGTCTCATCCACACCCCTGTCACACATCTCACACTCTTTCCTCCTATCCTCTGACCATCTGTAGGTCCTATCATTCACTTCCACACACTGTGCTCTCACTCTGAACAGAAGGTCACCACCTAGGCTACCATCATACCAAACTTCATGCTTTGGAGCCTCTTTCTCCCTATACCACCTCAGAGTTTCCTTTCTATCCATCCTATTCTTCCACTCGCTAAGTCCATCCGCTTTCACTGCTCTATCTATCTCCCTTTTCCATTTTCTCTCATCCCACTCTGCCCCCTCTCTGTTTCTATCTGTCATTCTCCATTCAACAACATTCTGTCTATCCTCAAAAGGTCTGTGCACCCTCCTAACTAACATACTATTCTTGTCTATCATTTTCCCACATTTGTTTCCCCATTTGCTATCTCCTAGAGTCCACAAGTATACCTTTCTTACTAGTCTTGTTTCATTCATTCTCTCTAATCTCACTTTATATCTCAGAGTTGCTTTCATCTGCCTTTCCCTAAAAGTGCTCCACCCCATATCCCCTCTCAGTGCGTCTACTGCTGCATACCTAGGTGCATTCAGAGCCATTCTAGCTACCTTGTTTTGTCCCACCTCTAACTTTTCTATCTCACTCTCATTCCAAGCCATTACATCCATACCATACATGATACTTGGGACAGCCACACTCTTCCACACTTCCCTCAGTACCTCATACTTGCATGCTCTCATTCAATATCAAGATCAAGATCGTAAACATAGGAGGCGGATAAAAAACAGAGAGTACCCATACCTAAATTACGGATGGCATCACCTTACTATGAATAGCAGATGACAAGAAAACTATGACCAATTGCTTATAAGGTACATAACATTATAAGCTTATACAGTAAGTGGAAAATTGCGTCAGTCTGTTTGAAATTCGTTCACTAATTATGTTTCGTTTTTACGTAAGAGACATCGCTGAGCCTCTGTCTTGCAAGTTTGACACTACAGTGGACGATGATGAGGTGCGGCTTGAGGATTGGTGCCATGGCCAGCCGATGGACGGCGCCTGTCAGACCATCACCGGCATCACCACTACTAAGGCAGGCAATGGGCTGTGATGTGCCGATGTTTGGGGTAAATCTGTAGAACATCTCGGAAACATAATGTAAAATATTTGATAAATTTGTATAACTACTGCTCGGACGATATTGATATGAATATGAAGTGGTACATACTATACATAGTGTACTCAACACATCTGTGAAGGTTGCAGGCGGTGCTCGTCATTGTAAGCAAATATAGGCCATATATGGCAATCCTGAAAAAAAAATCTAGCGTGAAATGCTCAACTTTTGGGTAATAAAATATAAAAAGCTTATATAATCGAACCTAACCGTACCTAACCAAACCTAACATAACCTAATCTAATATAACCTTAACCTAACAATAACCTAATCTAACCTAAAATAACTTCAAAGACGCTATGCGAGGAAAATAATGAGCACCGCTTAAGACCTTCACATATGTGTTGGGTACACTATGTAGGATTTCATATTTATATTGATATCGTCCGAGCAGTAGTTCTGCAGATTTACCAAAAACTTACATAACCGAACCAGAACCCGCCAATGACACAACCGTAGCCTAAACTAAGCTGACCTGAGCCCCCTGGATCCCCCCACTGACACAAACCTAAACTAAACTCATAACCTTCAAAATGGGGGATGGTGGGGGGAAGCTTAAACAACTGTGCTGCTTGCTCATAAATAAATAGTAGACTGGATTCTAATTCTGTCAGGTGTGTGGACTTAGAAATGGAATAGTACACATTAAGTAAGGCAGCGACTCCTCACTAAAACCTTCATACATGTTCAGTACAGTAAGTATCCTGTGCACTACAACAAACATTATTACGATTGGTTTGGAGGTGAAATCATACAGAAGAACCCAAGATTCATATTGTACTGAACATCTGTTAAAGTTTTGGTGTGTGGCCGACTTCATGAAGTCTGCATCAATTCTAGATAAATAACTACCTCGCTCTGAGACAAAGTACTGACTTCAGGTTTCACTTTTTGAAATTAATAAAACCGAATATATTCTAACTTGGCATAACCTATCGTAACATAGGCTATGTGATAGGTTAAACCAAGTTACAAAATGTTTGGCTTGATTGATTTTCAAATAGAGCAGCCTAGAGCCTGAACTTTGTCTCAGAGCAGTGGTCCTATTATCTAGAATTAACATGTGTCTCGTAAAATTGACTGCACACTGAAACCTAAACACAAATTCAGTACACTGTATATCCTGTGCAATACTGAAATATAATACAGAACATAACTAGTTATTCATATTTACCCCATTCTGCTTTGCTGATCACTAATAATGACGATACATATACATAGTTAAGGTGTGTGATGAACCTTAACATTTGATATTAGTCTAATTTTATAGCTAACCATAATAGTCTACAGCATTAGATATGTTTTTTTTTTTTTTTTTTTTGCTTAACTTACAAGACTGGTAATGGTGCCCTCTGTGTTTTTTTTATTTTTTTTATCAAAGGCGGTAATTTTCCAGTTTTGAGAGTATAAATTGAATGAGCACATATCAAAACCTAAGCTGCATGTTCTTTTGAGATAAATCTAGAAAATCAGTTCACTATTATTTCAAATTGGGTCAGTATCTTGCAGTCCGCTACCCATCACACCCATGCCATTCTTAATTTGAAGGTTATAATTTGAGGTAAGATTTAATTCAGAAGTGCTCTTTATCATTGGTTTATAGAAAATTTTTATTGGAGAAGGACCCAAGATGAACCCTTACTGACCCGAAGATAGTCAATCTTTTTAAGTTGATTAAATTATCATTATTAGTTTGGTATATAATAAGTTTAGTTTTTGTATTGCCTATCAGTCATGTAATGCCCAGCCGTTGTATTTGCTTGTTATCCAATGGAGGTTAGTTAGGTCATCTTTAGGTTTAATTTGGAAATATGTATCCTTAACTATTTTGGCTTAAGGAGATTATGCATGGCAGTTAGAAGACTGTTTACCAGTTAAGAAACTGTATGTGGTAGGAGATTGTTAGTAGCAGTGCTGGAGGGAGAAGGTAGATATTTAAAAAAAAAAAAAAAAAAAAAAAAAAAAAGTATCATATATGAAATATCATATGGATTTGCATCATAAATGGTGCCAAAATCGTTCAAAACCTCAAAATCCGTAGGGAAAGTATGGTGTTTTGGTGCAACTTGATGAAGATATTGTAAAATTTTACCCAACTTTTGACTTTAGATCAGTGTGTGAAGAATGATTGTCTAGGGAATTATAGCAAGAGCAATGGGTGGACTTTGCTGGACAAAGAACACACACAACAGAATGATATGGTCAGTCTCTAAAATCTTCCTTTAATTATATAACTGCTGGGACGTGCTACATTATGAGTTTTTCATAATTACAGTTCCACTTAGATGGTGATGGTGGTGGATCCACAATGTTTGGACTGGCAGTCAGAAGCAATTGTTATTAGTTAATGTGGATCCCTTTGCCATTACACATAGCATGCATTTCAAATCCCTGAGCCAGGAAAGTCTTACCAAACTTCTTGATATTTAGGAGTTCATTGTCCCTGAATATTTTAAGCATTACATAACCTTTATGGAATATTGCACTTGTATATTACCATTATATATTACTTTCATCCTTCAGATGTGGATGGCAAAGCCTCCACACCAGCAACACATTCTCGGAGAAGCAGGTGGCAAAGCCCACTACAAGTTCCATTAAGGTTTGGTACATTCCTAACCCTTTCAAGTGGATCCACACTCGCATGGAAATTGCTACCTTACAGAGAGAGTGGGATTCATCGTTCGCTCTTCACACATTCAAATATGGAGCAATTCAGGTGCAAATAACTGAATATTATCCTTGAAACCTATACTACTTAATTGATAAACACCAGTTGGCCACAATTGATTCACATAAACATGGCCCTGCTGAGCTGAAAGTGCAAGCAGGTATGTTTTGATAGTAATTAAGTTTTATAACTAGACAACTCCAAATAAGTTGTCCTTTCAGGCCATCTGCACTGTCACTGATCTTATGAGTGAGCGGGAGTGGGGAGAACTGCGAGGTCTTCTCACCCAGAACGCCATTGACAACCTTCGTGCCACCAAATGGTCTTGTGATCAAGTGAGAGAATTCAGTTGGGAAGGTTAACTGTTTTATGTTCCTTCCATCAATTAGCAAACTATTTATGTAATTAGAAACAAAAAAGTAGTGTATATTGATTCAATTCCAGGATCATTCTGGCTGAAACCTTTGCCATTTTTATTTTCCTCAGACTGACAACCTCACCTTATCTCCTGGGAACGTGCAAGCTGCTGTTATAAAAGATGTCAAGCTTCAAACCATTGTAGGTTAGTAACCTCATCACTCATATATTTTTTCAAAAAATTATGCTAAAGTTAAATATAATTCCCCTCAACAAGATTGTAATGGCATATCTATCTGGAAATATTGAGAAATGGATTTGGAGCAGCTGTGTGCAGTAAATATTCATATAGGAAGCAGCTAAGGATCAGACGTAACCCAACAATCAATCCCTATGTGACCACTCATGAGCCAAGCAGAGTTTGTCAGGCTAGGCACACTATTGGTCATCAAGTAATCAATGTAAATGATGCAGGGAGAAGTTTGCTATATAGTGGAAGTTATAAATAGATGATGTTCAGTAATTCCCACACTTAAAGTTTGAAGGTTTTTCCCAGTTCTAAAAAGAAGACTGCACCTTATGTGTGATGCCTTTTAAAATTATGACTCACAATTCACTGTTATTTCCTTCTCCAATATGCATGCATGTTGGCACTTTATTATAATATTTATAATTTTTTTACTGTTGAAAGTTGTTCATATTGCTTAGGCTCAGGATGGAAATTTTACTTGAAAATCCTAATGGATCTTTCAGACCAGAAGTACTGTGACATAGACGTTCTTCTACTAGGAGCACGAGAGCCTTACAATGTGGACAAACATTCTCTGATCCTCCTTGAGTATTTTGTTCGGTGAGTGTCTCCAGCTGTGTTAAAACATATATTGTATCTAGATCACTGAAGGGTTTAGGAAGTCTGGATTAAAGTTTGTCTGATACAACGTAATTCTAAAGTACTACACAAGTTGTTTGTATGTGAATAATAAACTTTGTACTTCAGTAGTATTAAATCTGGTCAAGCTGGATGAGGAACATCAATAAAAAAAATTTAAAAGCCAAGAGGAAATATTGCCCAGTGAAGAAAGTGAATATTTAAGACTAAATAACCATAACATGATCTGTTATTATTCCCCGATGTGCCGACAGATTTCATCGCAATTATAGTGAAGGACGTCTGCCAGAATGGACCATTACTAAGTTCACTTTGCAAAACTTCCAGGCAGCACCGCAACGAAGGTGAACATGCAGCTAGGTGTATAGTGTTTGTAATATAGAGTAAGAGACAGAAGTTGATTATGTAAACAGTAATATATTTGACAAATATGTTTTGTTTTATTAGGCTTTTGAAAATTCACTAACTTTTACTTTACGAAATCCACTGAACTAGCATGACAATCATGTCGAGTGGTTACTTATTGGGGCTGACGATACCCTTCACTATAGGGTGAGTGGTGCCAAGGTCATACACCTTGGTTCACCGACAATAGTGGATCATACACATAGCTGTAATTAGCATTATGGCTACGGCAGCCATCACACTCAAGCCTATAATGATATAATACGTTCAGGTGGAATACTCCAGGAGAGGTACTTACGTGGATGTAGGCGGTGCTGCAGACTTAGTAATTCCCCGTGTCCTCTCTTCCCGGTTCCCTTAGTGTCTCACTTACAATAGAGAGCAGCTGCAGCCTGCCCTCTAAAGACAACTTCTACTACTACCACCTACACTAAATTTTTTTTATAATGGCTTGATCACGCCCAGCCTTGGAGTCCCCATCTGGGGAGGGGACCACAAATGTCCCCAGGTCGGACTGCCCCTCTGCTAAAGACCTCGGGTGTCTTGACACTTCCTCTAATACTTTTACTCTCGATTTCTGCAACATTCGTGTCCTTAGATCTAATTTCCAATCTGTGGAACACCATCTCTCCTCCACTAAACCTCATCTTCTCTTTCTAACTGAAACACAGTTGTCTGTGACTACTGACAGCAGCCCCTTCTCTGTTCCCTCCCACTTTCTCTATCATCATTTTCAATCCAAAGCTGGCTGTTGCGCATGTATGCATAAAGACATTACTTGCTCTCGTGCCCACAATCTTGAATTTTCAGAATTTTCTACCATCTGGCTAAGACTTCAATGTCACTCTCTAACTAAATTCATCTGTGCTGTATATCTCTCACCTAATTCCTCTGACTCTGGGCCGTATTCTTAGTCCCGTCGGGTCCCGCGGATATTCAAATGTTCCTGCCTCCCGGAACCATATTCACCAATTGGAAGCGAGTACTCACTTGCCAATTGGTGAATATGCGGCCGGGAGGCGGGAACATTTGAATATCCGCGGGACCCGACGGGACTAAGAATACAGCCCTATGTAAAATTCTTTGACTATTTGTGGACTATATCCTATCTCACGTTTGACCAGGCAAGGTGCGAACACAGAAAAACAGTTTTTGAGAACAATAGGAGGGATTCCATCAGGACTATATGCCTTCCGAAGGTTAAGGCCAGCGAGGGCATGAGAAACATCATTACAAAGGATTTGAATATCAGGGATGAAGTAGTCAGTGTGTTAGAGAAGGAGGAACAAGCCCTGAATCATTCAATGTGGAGTTGTCAGCAAAAGTTTGAGTGAAGAGTTCAATCTTAAAGACAAAGGAGATGGCAGGGGTGCCATCTGGGTGAAGTAAGGGAGGGGAAGATGAAGAGAAATTGTTGCAGTTATTTTTGGCTAGATGCCAGAAGTCACCAGGAGAGTTGAACTAGAAATATTGACATTTCCCATTGATGAAGGAGTTTTTAGCTAGTTGGAGAACAGATTTGGCATGAAAATATCTATAAAACTTAAAAAAAAAAAAAAGTCTTTAGAAGTGTCATATATGACACATCTCCAAAGTCTGCCTTATTGCTGCAGAAAATTCAATCACAATCTATATTTACAAAAGGTGACTAACATGAGCCATTTTATCAGTTCTAGGGAGATAATAACGTCAATGTTCCAGAACCTTAAGAAACGTTGAAATGCTACATTCTCATATTAAGTAAACAAACTTTGGCGGTACACCATTATTTCTTTTTTTATCATATATTATATTATTTAGTAAACAAATCCACGTGAAAGGCGTAAACACCTTGTAGAAGCTGACACATGATTGGCCAATGGTGCAACAACACAGCCTCTAGTCACCTAGTGCCTACCGTCTCACCAGGGTAGTGCCAGGACACTGCAGATTACACACTTCATAGTCACAGGTCATACATAGTGAGTACTAGAAATAAAAAGATGACCACCTCAAACTTTTCATTGTATAAAATCTGTTTTTTTTCTCTAACTACACATTAAATGACAATACCTTAGGAAAGTCATATAGTGTGAGGGACTTAGGAGTTCAAATAAGCAGTAACTTGCGCCCCAGGGAACAGTGTATTATAGTTAGAAATAGAGCCAACAAGATAATGGGATTTATTAGTAGGTGTGTGACAAATAGGAGTTCTGAGGTCATTCTGAGGTTGTATTTAGCGCTAGTAAGACCCCACTTAGATTATGCAGCTCAGTTTTGGTCCCCTTATTATAGGAAAGATATAGGCTCCTTGGAGGCAGTCCAGAGAAGAATGACCAAGATGATTCAGGGGCTGAGAAATTTACCCTACAAAGATAGGTTAAAACGTCTTAATCTCCATTCCCTAGAGAGAAGGAGGGCAAGAGGGGATTTGATTGAGGTTTTCAAATGGGTAAAAGGAATTAATAAGGGAAACATTGATCAGGTTTTAGAATTTAGTAGTCAGGATAGGACACGTGGAAATGGGTACAAGCTAGAAAAACTTAGATTCAGGACAGACATAGGTAGATATTGGTTCACTAACAGAGTGGTGAACGATTGGAATAGGCTGGGTAGACACGTAGTAAGTGCTGAGTCAATAGATAGCTTTAAAAGACGGTTGGATCAGAGTATGGATAGGGATGACAGGTGGGATGGCTAAATATTGGATTATTCCAAGGGTGGGGGGCAAGGAGCTGCCTTGTGTAGGTCATTAACTGGCCTCTTGCAGTCTCCTCATTTCTTATGTTCTTATGTTCTATCTTTCTTGCTTAGATACTTGAACTTCTTGAAAAAGTTAGAGAAGTCTTCAGAAATATTACTTTTTCTCAGGAACTAAATTTTGTCTTGTATGGTAAATGTGAAGGTTCTCCACACTCATGTCAACCTTGACTGTAACACCGCTGTGCTAAGGTCTAATGTATCACTTCACTTGTATAGTTTAACTTCCATATCACAAACACTGCATCCAGTTGGAGGTTACAAGGTTACTAAGTGGTGTTACATTGAATTAAAAAATGCCGTTCACCATTACATTTTGAGAGGTGGTCCAAAGATGACAGTTTTAATTGGTTATAATGGTCCTGACAATTGTTTTCATATTTTAGTTGAGACATATGTACCAAAAAGTTTTACATTCATACCAAAAATGCTGACACAGGGACTGAATGTGGTGGGTTGTCTTGACAGGAAAGAATCGTGCCACACAGAATGTTCAATTACTATATATTCATATGCGTGAGGATTTTTTATTTTTTGCATTATGGATATATGCATTTTTAAAGAAATTCATAGATAAAAATCCAGCATACAATAAGAGACCACTGTATATATTTACAAATATTTCAAGGAGGCAAAATTTTATCACTATCTTTTGTTTCACAGACAAGATGTTTGAATTTTGTTATATTGCATAAATTAGTACCCATTAAGATATTTCCAAAGTTTATCTGAATAATGCAAACAAAATGAATACCGATTCTTAAACCTTCCTTTACCTCCATAAATACATTCCTTCCACTCATAATCCTTGCAAGTGATCCTATGACACACCTGCCTTTCACAACCCTCTCTCTTATTTCTCCTTCCATTTCTCCGTGTTTGCATAGTACTGTACCTAAATATTAAAACTCTTTCACTTATTCCATTTTCTCTCCTCCTAAAACTACCTCACACCTTCCTATTGCTGGCACACTCACCCTCTACTTCCCTTCTCTCAAAAACCATTGCCTTATTTTGCCATGCATTCACTATTCTAGTTTCCTTCTTGTACATACATTATAAAATTCATCCACCACTCTCTGAAATTGCTCTTTCTGCAAACAGTCATGCCACCACCGCCCAACCCATTCCATTCTCTTCAGTCTTGCACCTACATTTCCAACTTTAGCTTCCATTGATCTCATACACCTATCCATAAAAATATTAAACAGCCAAGTGACATCACACATTCTTGCCTCACTCCCACTCCTAAAGTTAGTTAGTTAGTTAATGCAAAAAGGAGCAAGTGCCAGACATCTAAGGTGATATGGCGCTATGTTAATCTAAAAGGTAGACAGTATAGTAGAGGTGATGATAAGGTAAATTATGGGGAGGAAAAGAGCAATTAGTTATAGTCAAAGGATTAGATTAAATGAAGGATGTGTATTTGTTGTAGGAAGGAAATTAAGTTAGCGGAGGTAATTTCTATGGGTTAGGTTGCAGAGACTGGATATTCCAGTGGAGAATGGACATCATTGAATAATAAAAAAGTAGGAGTTGTAGAAGGAGGGACAGTATCTGGGCAGGAAGGATTTTGGATTGAGGAATTATGTAACAGGGATTCATGAGACTCCAGGAGGTAAAGGATAGTCAAGAAGAGATTTTTGTAGTAGATGTAGCTGTGAGGGTGGGAGGTGAAGAGTGGGGAAGGGGTGATGGGGAAGGAGGAGAGGAGTAGGAGGAGGAGGTATGGGAGTGGAAGGAAGGTTATTGGGTGGTTGATGAACTTCTGCTGAAACACAGGATGTTCTCGGAGGTGGTATGTGGTGGGGTAGAGGATGGAAAAGGGAGTGCGGTATCCTTGAAAGGTTCTGCTATGAAGGCTTTAATGTCAGAGATGGTCTCACTAGGGGAAGAAGGGGATGAGAGAGTGGGACTAAAAAATTTCTTGGCTGGAGGCTGTAGGGAAGAAGTTTTAGTGATTGAAGAGGAAGTAGAGTGAGTAGAAGGTTTTGGAGAAGCACAGGAGCGACGTTTGGTGTTAGGTACTGGAGTACAACATGGAAAGGGGGTAAGGTTTGAAGTTGAAGGAGTAGAGGTTGGGGTATCTGGGTTTAGGAGAGAAAAATTATTATTCACTGGCACTGAAGTAACTACAGGGTGGGTGAGAGAAGTGGAGGAGGTAATTGTGCTAGATGAAGGAACAACAGGAGTGGGAGAGGAAGCGGTGTGAGTGGAAGAAGGATGGGATGTAGTGGGAGGAGAGTCAGTGTTAGTTGTGGTCTGTGGGGTGTTAATGGAGATGCGCTGAGAGAGAGGAACCTGTTGGAAACCACAGACGGGCTTCTTGTCTAGCTTCTTTGAGTGTTAGGTCATGTTTGAAGCGGAGGGCAACAACCTCCCATTCAAATTTGTAAACAGGACAGCCTCTAAAGAAAACATTATGTTCTTGGGTGCAGTTTGCACAGATGTGTATTGTTGAAGGGCAGTTTATACGGGTATGGCCAGGTGAGGCACAGAAAGGGCAACGTGCAGTGGATCTACAGTATTTTGCTGGATGTCCGAATCTCCAGCAGTTTTGGCACTGACGTAATGTAAGGTTTAACCTTACAGAAGGCTCCACCTATGTATACCCTGTCTGGAAGATCTTGTCCAGTAAATATTGCAAGAATGCAATTCTTGCAATATTTACTGGATGCTTGTGACGGCCACAAGAATTAATGGTAAAGCAAGACACATGAGTGATATCATGTTGGTCTGCAATCAGTTCAGAAAGGTCAGGAGAACAGTCAGACCAACTGACGCCGTCTGGACAGATTTCATTGGGAATGAGAACGGTACCAGTACGAGTGTTGAGTTGAGTATCAGGGGACACAAAGGAATGGTTTCCCATCAAGGTCTTTTAGAGTGAGCATTGCTTCAGCTTCGGATTCTGAGTCAACAATGACAAGGCGAGATTTGTCAGGTCGTGTGTCTTTGGATGCATTTCTGAAATTGTAAAGTGTTTTTTGAGTATGGATATATGGAGCATGAGCAGGGATATGGAAGTATTTGTTCCATTGGCGAGGACCAAAGAGGATGGATAAAGGAAGGTGATTAGTGGTAGTAGATGGACGTAGGTGAGCATGAGAGGAGGAAGAGGCCAGGGTGGAGAGTTGGTGTGTGGTTTTACTTTCTGGTGGTATATATGGTTCAAAGGTGGTTATACTGGAGGAAAATACAGATGTAGAAGTAAGGGTTGGTGTTGGTGTTTGAGAAGTATGTAAAAGAGGAGGTGGATGAGACGAGGGAGTTGACAGGTGGGTGGTTAGAGGAGTTTTCAGAGCCGTGGTCAGAGGTCGGGGGGATTAATTTCTTGATGTGCATTCCCCAGTCCACCTGTTAATTTAGAATTTTCATGATTGGCCATGGTGAGCCGAGTGTAAGTGGGGGATATAACTGGTCTGCTCCCCATAACCCCCATGGAGAGTAAGGGCAAGGAAAAAGGGAGGGTTTACTGTGCCCATGGCACCCTCAGGACGTTCATGACTGAACTTTTTGTTAGCCTTTCATCCTCTCAGCACGGCTCTCACACTTTAGGAAAAAAGGGGATAGTGAGAGGTTAAGAAGAAAAGATAGATGAAACAAGGGGAAGCAAAGCTAGAAAGAGAAAAAACGCCAAGCAAAAATTGGTTGGACCAGAGACTGAAGTCTGAAGCTTTGCAGCATCAGACCTCAATCTGTGGTCCTTAAGCCCCTCCACAACGGCAATGGGCTTGGAAACGGAGGGGCCCACTCCTAAAGGAAAACTCTCAATGAGCTCTCTAACCACCCTCACACATGCATTTGCTTCCTAATTAAATGCCTTATTTATTTTCTTCTTAAATCCTCCCTGCTCCTAACTAACCTTACCTTCAGTTAATTCCATCAGTCTCTCCGTAAAAATTCTCCCTTACAGTTTTTCTGGGAAACTCCAAAAACTTATCCCTTTATAATTATTACATTCATCTTTACAACCTTTACCTTTATGTAAGATCACAATAATTGTCTTCCACTCATATGGTACTTTTTTGTCCCTTACTAAGGTCACATATCATGAACATCAATTCTATCATTATTATGTTAATATTTATAGTTATATCCACACATGCAGCTTTACCATACTATTGTTTTCTTTATTTCCTTTCCACTTGTTTCCACACACATGCACAACACTATTGCTTTCCTTTCTGTCTTCTCATTCATCAAACATTCAAAGTGACTCTTCTATACTTTCACAACCTCTTTAATTCTTTAAGCTTCATCCTCTCCCTTAATTCTCATATACACACCCAATACTCCTCCTCTCTTCCTTAACTTTCTTCCAAAACAACAACTTATTTGCATTAAATTTCTCCCTCACCTTTATACCAAACTCATCACTTTCCTTTGACTCTTTCACCAACTCCTTTACCTTCCTATTTGACAACTTGTATTCAGTTCTCCTCAATCTTATTTCTTCTTTCGCATTCCTTTGCAGCATTTTCTTATATGCTTTAGTTTTCCTTTCAATAGACTCCTTTACCTTGACTATCCACCATACACTTCCCTTTATCTGACCCCTCACTTTGGCTTCTATTGCAGTCGTAGCATCTTTGAACACCCTTAATACCTCAATAAACACTTTCTCTTCAACTGTCATTTTAGCTTCTCTCAGTCTTTCATATACACATTGACTATCAATAATCCGGCATGAGCAAACAGCTAATTCTGGGTACAGCGCCATCAAAACATAAACATATACAGCACCTCCCGAAAACAGTGATGCGCCAACTCAGGAAATTTGAAACAGCACTCTGAAATTCATGCTGGAAAACTGATGGAACCGAAATATTGATTGTCGGATTATTGATAGGCAGCCTGTACCTTCCTTTCATAGTCCTCTAACTTTTTCCAATTTCTTATTCCTTCCACTAGACACCTTACCCACCTTTCCTTGCCCTTTTTCCTTCCATACTCCCATCTACCTTCTATCTTTATCTTAGTTAACACAACATAGTAATCTGACCCTTCTAACATCCCTCTCACACTCAACACATCCTTCACCAATTTTAAATCTTCTCGTCCACTGATATATAATCAATTATACTCTTATGCTCATCCTCTAACCTCTCCTTCTCCATGTATACGTGTAAATTATCTTATGCTGAAAAAAGGAGTTTGCTAAGAACAGCTGTCTTTCCACACGTATGTCCACTAGGTACTCATCATTTTCATTCACTCCATCCACGCTCCACTTTCCCACCACACCTGCTATCATTCTTTCCAACCTTCTATTCATATCTCCAATCAACACGATTCTACTCCCTCTTCCAATCTCCATCAGACACTCATTCACATCATTACAAAACTTTTTCATCTTCTCTCTCCACTTTCTGCTTTTCGCATTTACAGGTGCACACACACAGACCAATGCATTTTTCCCTATGCACTTACCCACACTATCCTGGACCCCTTCCATCCATGTGTCTCTATGCCTTGCCATACCCTTGCAGACATTGGGAGTGCACACCCTTCATTTCCTCTTCTCTTGATTTTCTTATCCACTCCACACCACACCAGTCTCCCTTCCATCCCTTTCCCATACTTCACTCTCACTCCCCATCATGCAATCTATCACTCCACAACCTTATATATGGGTTTCTTGTACCCCCATAACATCTTACATTCTTCCTTTAAAACTCTCCACTAATTCCCTTCTTTTTAAAGTGCTCAAGCCATTTACATTCATGGATCTCACTCTCAAACATGTATTCTCCCTCAAAGGGCAAGGTGGAGGCCCCTCTCCACCCATAGCCATGTTGTCCTCCCCTCTATGGGACCACTGGCAGCTGGATAAGCTAACTCACTGCTATACCAAACTGACACTCGCCTGTGTCTATTGTTGACATCATTTGCAATTACAAAAGTATTGCTATAGATATACATCTGAAGGGAATAGCTTTGACAGTTTAAGAATAGGTGGGGCAGTAGGCACTTAAAACTCTTCACTGTGTCCTCAACATCACAATCAGCCAATGGCCAATGGGTTCAGGAGTATGACGAGGAACCAATTGTCTCCACCTTGTAAGAAAGGCTTAAAGCTCATGGCTTTGTGAAGAGTTTGCCACATCAATTATTTATAATTATATAACTTATTGGAAGCCCAGATCCATAACTATGATGATGTGCTCAGCACCTCAGTCAGTCCCAGACAAGTGTTGTAATGGACAAATAATTATCCTCACTCATCACTAGTCCTCATGCTATTATATACAAAAGTTTCATGGGCTAGTTTTATTTTCCTTTCCAGACAACTGTTTGTTCAGATATTTAAAGAGTATGTACACAGACCTTATGCATCTTTGTAGTTATTAGTTTGGCCAGTTAGGAACTCCAGACAACAGGTACATGGCACAATGTACATTAACAAACATGTTTTCAGGTACAAACAAAATATTGTTGTCTTGCCCCATGAATGAAATGTGAAACCTTGGTCCCCATTGATGAGCCTAGTGCTAAGGCGCTTCCACACAATGTTGTTTAGTAGAGTGGCTGCAACAGATTAGTGTAGCACCATGTAGTACAACATCATAGCTTTGTGTTTACTGTAATCAAAGACAACAGGACAACTTTATACTAGTTTACTGAACAAATAGCTTGGTATTGTGTTTCGAGTTATAGTTATAGTAGCTCTGGGACACTGTGTACAAAGGATTGTTAGCAGCAGGTTAGTGCTTCACACATTTACCATGATGTCTTAAGCAGTATATTATGCTGAAGGAAATTAATTGTTTCCTCTGGCAGTCAGTTGGTCTTAGTGAAAAGTAGATGGATACACACTACTTCCCATGGTTACATTTGTCTTTTTCACTGTCTACCACGTGAAGGAGATCCACACCTATATCAACATTATCATCTATTTATCTATCTGATGTCTGTTTCTAAGAACTCCTGTCCTTCCATGGTCCAATCCTCTCCATCTCCTTCCTCCTCTTACTCTCACAATACTCAGGCACTCCGTCCTCCCACTTCACATTATTACAAGTCAAAATCTGTTTCAAAACTATGCAGTAATAGTTAGATGGACCATTGCAAACAAACACTTCTCAACTCATCCTTCACATCTCACAAAGGATACTTCTTCAATTGTGAAACTGTGAACAAAATATTTCTCTTTCAAAATATAAATGAACATTTCTTCATTCATTCCCAACAGATCCATATTTCAACTGAGATATCATGGACATTCACCCACAAAGTCTTCAGCTCAGCACTCTTAGCAGCATTAAACTAATTCTCCCACGAACTTTCTCAACCCCAATAACAGTCACTTCCACAATGTTGCCAAGCTCCAGTCTCATCCCGCCCATCTTGGAGGTGTGCACCAGTCCATCTTGGCCAAGACCAACGTCTACAAAAGCTCCAAAGTGAACAACGTTTCTCACAGAACCTGAAAAAACGACATTGATGCATTGTTATTTCATATTAATAGAAGAATGGATGGTTAGGGTAATATAAGTTTTTTTATTTATTTATTTATTTATTTTTATATATATATATATATATATATATATATATATATATATATATATATATATATATATATATATATATATATTAAAAGGGTAATAGCTAAGGGAAAACAGAAATAAGTAAAAAAAAAATCCCGCTTGTCGCCAGACCCTGTAAAGAGGACAGTAGGAGAATAGAATCAAGGGGTGGAGATCCAGTTAACATTAGAGGTGTCTTGACACTCCTCTCTTGAAAGAGTTCAAGTCATAGGCAGGTGGAAAAACAGACAAAGGAAGAGAGTTCCAGAGTTTACCAGTGTAAGGGATGAAAGAGTGAAGATACTGGTTAACTCTTGCATTAGGAAGATGGACAGAATAAGGATGAGAAGAAGTAGAAAGTCTTGTGCAGCGAGGCCGCGGGAGGGGGGGAGGCATGCAGTTAGCAAGTTCAGAAGAGCAGTCAGCATGAAAATAGCGGTAAAAGATAGATAAAGATGCAACATTGCGGCGGTGACTTAAAGAATCAAGAAAGTCAGTTAGAGGAGGAGAGTTGATGAGACGAAAAGCTTTAGACTCCACCCTGTTTAAAAGAGCTGTGTGAGTTGAGCCCCCCCAGACATGTGAGCCATACTCCATACATGGGCGGATAAGGCCCCTGTACAGAGCAAGCAGCTGAGAGGGAGAGAAAAATGGACGCAGACGCCATAGGACACCTAACTTCTTGGAAGCTGATTTAGCAAGAGTAGAGATATGAAATTGCCAGTTTAGATTTTTAGCAAAGGATAGACCGAGTGTGTTTAATGTGGTGGAGAGGGGAAATCGAGGTAAGGAATAATTGAATTAACTTTTGAGTGATAATACACAGGATCTTGAGAAGGTTCACTATACTAAACAGGAAGGATGAAGAATAAGATGCAATGAAAGATATGCAAGAGTAAGGTTGGTATTTTAGGAGCAAGAGGGTGATGAACCCTTGTAGAGTGGGATGACAGTGTGTTAGAACATGTAGTGGAACAGATGATACAATGTGTAATGGGATATGAATGTACGCATTATGGATTGACAAGATATTCTGGGGACATTTCTGCCACAGTCATGCCATCCCTTTGGGTATAGAAAGGAGTCCCCAAACGCATGATGATGATCCACTGGAAAAGAAAAAAAACTGCCATCTACACCATCTCTACATGCAGTCCATCTCCTGCACTCTTCTTGCTATTCAATGGGGGATCATGTGGACAGAAAAAGTATGATAAAACATGTTAAAATAAATTCAATTAAAATGAATAAGCAAAATAAATAAATAATAATAATAATAATAATAACAACAACAATTAATACATTTGTATATCAAATTATAGAAAAATTGAATTCAAACATCACCATATGAGTAATTTTAATACAAGTTATCAACACACCAGAGCCTCATTACATGCAAGTTTCATGAAGTTACGGCATCACAATGATACTAATGATTTAAAGTTTGACACTTGCCAAAAGTTTCTCCCTCATCTCAGAAACCTAACGAGGCTTATCAATGCAAAGTACAGGTTGACTATCAATAATCCGGCAATCAATATTCCGGTTCCATCAGTTTTCCGGCATGAATTTCAGAGCACAGTTTCAAATTTCCTGAGTTAGCGCATCACTGTTTATATTTATGTTTTGATGCCGCTGTACCCAGAATTAGGTGTTTACTCATGCCGGATTATTAATAGCCAACCTGTAATGTTAAGAAATACAAACCAGTCAACACTCACACATCACTCACTACTTGACGAGGGAAATGGTGGAATTTGAAGCTGTTTAGCAAGCAATCAGCACCATAGACGAAGGTGAACTACCTGATAATATTGCCCTTGTTGCCCTAAACATTCCTATTAACCCTGATGACTTGAATGAGTTTAATGATTATGAAATGCTGCAATATGAGAGGAGTAACTTGCTGAGGGAGGCTACCATGTGTCTGACTGTACAAGAAAGTGGCGATGGTAGTTACTTTCAAAATGTTCCGTTCTGTTTTTATTTTTCGCGTTACACTCAGGTAATTTAGTCATTCCAAACCTTCATAATTTCCTTTTTCCCTTTTGTTGTTTTTGTGTTCGCTGGTGCACACACACACACACACACACACAACCAAGTATATATTTAACCATTCCAGTCTTCACATTACCCATATTGTTTTTGTGATCTTCCATTCATAATCACTCATACATTTTCGCTCTGAATGAGAATTGTAAAACCTTTCTTATTTTTCCTTTATAACTTTCATTCAATCCTATCCACACAGCTCCACCAATTATACATTCCCACTTAACATCTAAATCCTATCAGACAAACATTTATATATCATATTTTGTATTAATTATGAAATATGCTAAAGAATGGATTATACTGATGATGAAAAGTTAATAAAACAAAAATAAAAAATTTTCCCCCTGCAAATAGAGGTGAGTCAACTAGACACCAAATAATATGGTATGAATAATGAAATGCATATTATTAGGAGAGAAACAATAGAATATGTGATAGAGATGTATTGAGTCCACATCTTAGTCTTGTTCCATCAGCTCACCACAACACAAATATTGTAAGCTGATTCCACACTTCTCTTTCTCACATTTCATGACACTGATAGTATATACTGTTTCATAATATATGTTGGTATATAGTTGTGGTCTTTATTTAATGTAAGTAGTTTAAGGTAATTAATTGTTATTGTTTATGATTTAATGTGTCATTGGTCCGCTAGGGTTTTATGAATCTTGTGATTCCAATGTTATGAAGCATCACAATAATTTCCGTAAGCTACATGGTGGCCTTACTTGTGCTCTGCCGGCAGTTCACTCCAGCTGTAAACTTACCTTTTCTACAGAAAAGGTAGTAGTGTTGGCAATATAGACGGTGTGTGTTTATTGTGTTTGGTAGTTTATTTTAGCTTGAAAACATATCTTTGATGGTGTCTTGTAACCAAACCTACACTTTCCCATTAGTTATGTATTTCACCATACAAAATTTTACTTTACGAGCTGTCAGGTGGAACCTAACTACTCCTATCTTTGGAACCTCCCTGTATTCACTTTTCACTTCCTTCACACTGCTTCATAACTTTCATCTTCATGTACAAATCAAGAGCCTTCCTCTCCTTGGCTTGTCTTTTGGTAGATTTAAAAGTTTTCCTTTTGGTTGATATCTTATGGGGTGGAAATTACCAAACATAAAGTTAGCGGGAGATGTGTGCGGAATCATTGCTGAGAAACTGTGAGAGTTGATGCTAGTGAGAGATGTGTATGACTTAGATGCCCAAGTTGCCATACTGCAAGACAGTCACTTTCATATTGCATGTAAATCCATTCACACTGTCTGCAGGATGAATAATCAATTCATAAGTTTATAAGTACGGATGTATAAATTTTTTTCATCCTTTACCCGTGGCTTAATGAATTCATGATTCATGATTTATATATGATTCATATAAGAAGAAATAGATAGAAATAGATTCATTGCATAACTGGAAAATTGTCTGAAATTGCATAAAACAAGGCTATGGTGTAGTTTAATTAATCTTTTATCAATGACATATTATAATTTTCATGTTATATGGCAACCACAGTGATAGGAAAGTGAGCATCCTATACAGATTCAAAGGAAGCAGCAAAAATGATTTACCTCTCAGCTTGGTGCCAGGAGATATGTCATCAATGGAAGTGATGCCTTGGCGGAAGAGTGGCTTCTCAAACTGTGCACGGATATCATAGTCAAGAGGCTGTGCCAGACCTTCAATCATGAGCTGCATTGTGGGGAGACTCGCATCACATTGTCTCGCTACATCCTCCACACCTGTAAGTCATCTACATAGTGAACTGCTCAGCCAATCACATGCTAATTATCCTGTATTAAATGTCCCTAGGCTAGTTTGGGTTTTCATGATTAGTAAGATCAGTACAAAAGTTTAAAAATACAAACAAAAACCATTAAAGGTATCAAATGGTAACAATAATTGCTTTGTAAACATGCAGGATTTCCATGTTCTTTCAACTCACTGGCTGTTTGCATGAAGTGTTGGAGACTCCGGATGAAGATGTCACTCCCAATGTCCCGCTGATGCACTCCAACCATGGTGACAAACTTTAATGCCTTGCTGTAGGACTCCGGATGGATCATTGTGCGGTCAAAGGGATTAGCTGCCTCCTTCTCTGCTCTCTTCTTTCCTTGGGGAGTTCTAACAGCAAAGAAAATTACAATTGAATATATGAGTCAGTGTAATTAGATTGCATAAATGTTATAGTTGGTAAGATCTGCATTACCTGTTGACTTCAGTAGCAAGTGTTTCTGGCATAATTCTGATGAAGCCGGCACACTGTTCAAAGGTGCGAGGTCCCACTCCCTTCACGGACTTCAACTGTTCCCTGTTGATGAATGGCCCTTTGGATTTCCTATACTCTATTATATTTGCTGCACGTGACTTATTCAAACCAGACAGTTTCCTGAAAAGAAAAAAGAGAGGAGAAAAACCATTGTTATGTCAGTCCTTCATCTTCTTTTATAAACACACTCTATGCTTCCAGACATCCTTGTTTCTCCCTCATACTACCTGCCTAGTAACAAGTGGAGAGGTACACTTCAACCATCAGTCAATAAGGACTATATTTCAGTACTTGCTCCTTTAAATCACACTTGTACTACCACTTCAAAACCACACTTTCACCTTACCTACCTTAGTACAAACTCTGAAGCACAGTTGATGTCCACACCCACAAAGGAGACACACTCCGTCATGACAGAGTCGAGTGAAGCGTGAAGGATACGCTCCGGTATGTCATGTTGATACATTCCCACACCCATGTGCATTGGGTGTACCTTGATGTATTCTAACAAGGGATCCTGTAGCCGACGCGCCAGTGACACTGCAGAACAATGTTGATGAAAGCTTTAATAAAGATGAGTTTGTGTTGCACTGAGAGGTTTTTATCTTATCCACATCCAATCAAACTTATGATTTATAAAACTTCAATAGAAAGCAATAAAAGGCTTTCATTACCATCATAAATTCAAACTTCACTTCATTGTTCATATTTGACTTAATACCAAACCTACTGTTAATATTATTACTCTTTTCTATGTGACCTAACTTTCATGCTCTCATATGTGTGTTTACCTAGTTGTATTTACATAGTTGTAACATACAGGAAAAGAACTGCTCATACTGTCCCATCTCCAAATCTACTATTATCCAGTTTGTTTTTGAAATCATGTGTGTGTGTGTGTATTTACCTAGCTGTAGTATACGTGGCCTGAGCTACACTCATGTGGTCCTGTACCCATATCTATATTTGTCCTGTCGTTCCTTTAGTTGTACATTCCTTGTAATTATCACCTCTTCTTTCCATTCCAAGTATCTATAATTCTCTAGGGAAAATTGTACTTTTCTGTGCTGTCAAAGAAAATTCCTTTTGTAATTTTTTCTTGAATTCCCTCAAATATCTAGCCTCTCCTCTTCTCAATGTTAGATTTTATTTTGTCAGTTGTTATCAATTAATGTATTGTAATTAAGTCTCATCTTTCTCTTCTCCAAGTGCAGTAAAGTGCATTTCTTTTAATCTTTTCTCCTATGTTCGATCTTCCAATTCTGGCACCATCTTAGTTGTTATTTTCTATATTCTTTACAATTTCAACACAATTATTCTTGTGCAATTTCAGTTTTGGTCTGATCATTGAAGTTATAATTTTTCTCATCATATCTTTACCTAGAAAGTGAAAAGCCATCCATATATTTTTTAGCATCCTGAATGTGTCACCATGTGTATTTGTGCATCATTTTATGTTGAAAATAGGTGTTTGCTAAGAACATCCCTTGCATACCTTCCTCTAATACTCCTTAGTAAACTCTTTCCTATCGCTAGCTAACACCTTACTCTCCTTCCCCTTGCCATCATTCCTGCCATACTCCCATTTACAATTCATCTTTATTTTAGCTAACACAACATAGTGATCTGGCCTATCAACCATCCCTCTCAATGCCTTTGCAACTAATACATCCTTCCTTAATTTTTTGTCCACTCTTATGTAACCAATCTCGCTCTTCTGCTAACTGCTCTCATCCCTCATACATATATTTCTGTGGATCATCTTATGCTGAGAATGCTTGCAAAAAAAACTGTCTTCTTTCCACACCTACTATCTCATTCTTTCCAACCTTTCATTCATGTCTCCAATTAAGACTATTCAACTCCCTCTTCTAATCTCCATCAGACAATCATTCACATCATTCCAGAACTATTTAATCCATTCTTTCTTCTTTCCAATCCTCGTATTTATAGATGCACACATCACTATACCTACTATTCCACACTAACCTACACCCGTTCCAACAATGTGTCTCTATGCCTTGAAATATACTTGGAGACATTAGGAGTGCACACCTTTCCTTTCTCCTTCCCTTGCTTTTCTCATCCACTCCACACCACTCCATTCCCCCTTCCATTCCCTCCCCACACTTCACTGTCACTCCCCATAAAATGTATCACTCCACAACCTTTTATATAGGTTTCTTGTACCTCTATAACATAAAACCTTTCGCCCACAAAACTCTCCACTAATTCCTTTCTTTTTAGAGTGCTAAGGCTATTTACATTAATTGAAGTCCTTGAATGGTGGTGTCTATGTCATGGGACGACCCCTCAGTGGCTAAACCATTGGTGCCAAACCACCACAACAAACCCCTGCTCCTTTGTGTGGCACCAGCACCTGGAAATGGCTTCAGTCACCCAGGCAAGTACCATAGCCTTCACATAACACACACAAACACATGTTTTTTCAACACTGAGAAATGTCTTGTTGTTGTTGTTTAGGGCCAGGACGGTCCTTGGGGTGGTCTGTGCCTTGGTGGAGTCCTGTGAGGGTATCACAGGCAGGAAAGCTGTCCTGTCTTCTTAACTGAATGAACATCTCGGTCATAATACCATCCACTCTTCCTGCCTTTCCATTTCTCAACTTTCCAATTGCTTTCATCATTTCCTCCCTTTGTTTTCCTCTTTCTTCCTGCACATTCCTATCACCACCTGTCATTCCTATACACAATACAATTACTTTCCCTGTACTCTTAACATTCATTACATTTCTATTTTCCAGAATCTTTACGCTTCTTCTTTATATCTGTTTTCCTTGCCAAAAGTTCCTGGTTCACACAGCCATTAATTTGCATCACAGCACAACTACTAAACTCAACTCAAACTGAATTGCTATTATTATACTTAGGAAAGTAGCCTTGTTGACTTACACTAAATGTTGTGTATGGGTTAGTTTGGTGTTCATGCTGAAAACAAGTACTACTACACAATATAACACAACTTAACACTACCCAGACAAACAGTAGTATTAGTAAAATGTTCTTTATAGGAAACTTCATGAATTTCTTGGCATCAAAGACTTTTCACTTTAGTTCAAAGACACACCACATTTTGATTATGTTTTGGCAAAAAGCTAAACATAAAATTGTAAAAGTATTATGCCCACCATCTTACTATAGACAGTCTTTGATGCTGAGAAATATAAATATACTTAGTCTGTCTAGTGGTGACAAATGTGCTACTAAATAAGATATAAAATGCAATATCTTGAAAATGAATTGGTAATACAAGTGGTCCATAAAATCAGCATGCTGTTTTGAGGAGAGAGAGAGAGAGAAAGAAAATAAAAATAAAAGTAAATAAATAATGAAAGCTTGGACACAAGCCACAACACAAAGGTTGAGATGGGTTAGTAGTTGATGTTGATGTTGATGGGGCAGCACAGCACATAGGAATCCCAAAGACAGCAATAAGACAGTTACCTACAACTCACAGGCACTAATATGGTTTGGGTCAAGACTAGGGAACTCAGACTTGGCTTCAGGGGACACGGAGTACTGTGAGGCTCCAGTCTCATTGATGATGGTGTACTGCACATTGTAAGGCTCAAAACACTTCTGGGCAATGAGACGACCCAGGTAAGTCTCCGTCTCCCGACACCCACACCCGTTACCAACAGCAAACAGTTCACACCTGGAAGGCAGATCATTTACATTATGCAAAGGGACTAATTCACATTTCAAAGTGAATAATAACAGGAGGCAGAGGTCTTTACAACTCTATAAAGGACCCAAAGAAACTAATAGAACTTACATAAAATATGGTATAGGAAAAATAATATAAAACTGAGCATTCAAATCAATGTCAATACTACTATACAAATGTTCCTTTAAACACAGAAGCAAATTAAAGGAAATGACAGACAAAATATTGCAACCCAACATTATCTTTGCCCAATAATACTTTTTATTTTGAACACATCTATCTACCTTTCTATAACCTTGACTTGCATCCCCCTTAAAGAGGGGTAGCCTTGTGTTTTTGTAGGAGAATACAAAGGAGGGGCTTCCCAGACCCATCGTTCCACCCCTCTTGGTGATCATTTACAACCTGCAACGAATACTGTGGTAGCATTCTTGCAGCCCCACCAGGCACAGGGGTGATCTATTTATATATATAACAAGCTAATATCCTCCTTGAAGGGGATTAACCAAAGATAAAACATTCAGGATTCAGGGAGACATAACTCTCTCCTTCCCCTTAGTGCCCTGTCTTTTCCTATGAGAATACAGAGGAGGAGCTTCCCCGAGCCTTGGTGAGTACAGTTCATGCACGGTCCAACCTCACTTTACCCAAACTTGTGGACAATTTCCCTGAGGGTGCGGGCATTGTGGTCTTTGGACCAGTCCTCATTCTGCATGTGTTGGTTGCCACGGAAGGGATATATAGTGGTGGTTAACAGCATGTCTCCATTTGGATTGGTCACTCCTATTTTACAACCATTAGCAAAACCTGTGGGTGAAATGTGACCATCAGTTATAAGCTCTTAGGCTAAAAGAGAGAGAGAGAGAGAGAGAGAGAGAGAGAGAGAGAGAGAGAGAGAGAGAGAGAGAGAGAGAGAGAGAGAGAGAGAGAGAGAGAGAGAGAGAGAGAGACCTAACTTAACCTTACACACCTGGGTCAATGGCAAGGATAGTCTTGCCTCGTACTGGTGGGGACAGAAGTAGTTTCCTCAGATTAGCTGCAAACACCTCCACTGAGGCTATCTCAGCCTTCTCGGTCAGCTCACTACGAATCTGCCGCTGCATAAATGGCCTCACTGAAGAGAAAAAAAAGCATCAAACTTGAATGCAGAAAAAGAAAACGGATCTGTCTATTTCAACAAAAACAGTGATAAGTCTGGAAAAGATCATTGTAAAGGTTATAAATTCTTGAAACACTTTGCATATGGTTGTTACAGTATACATTTCAAGACATATAAGCATTAGATGAGGTGAGTATCAGAGTCCAGTCACCCACCCAGCCTCTCCCAGCTGTCTTCTGTGCTCATCATGACCAGCTGTGTGCGGTAGTACTGGGCAGGAGCCAGGCCAAGCCATTTTTGTTGACAGAAATTGAAAAAATACTTATAGGTGTTTTCTGGAATGACAATCTTCACAGTCAACACTCCTTGGTGCTCCCCACGATTCATAGCCAGGATCTGCAACCATCACATACCAAATTATAGGCTTCTTAACACTCAACCAATACTGTATAAACTCTGAAGACATCAAAAACATGTTCTATAATTTGACAGTCATCAATTTCAAAGCAGAAAATAATCATAATTCATTCTAGTTTTTCTGACATTATTTAATTTTTTTTTTTTATAACATTAGAAAGGTACTGGCTAAGAAAAGAAAAGGGGAAAAAAAAAGAAGAAGAAGAAGAAGAAGAAGGAGATATATAGTTTGTATGATGATAATTTTTAACATGAAAGTTTGAGGCCACGAGGGAGGGAGGAAGGGGTACTGACAGCATGTGGTTTGGTGTGCCAGGCCATCGATTTGAACTCAAAGTAATGTTCATATTTGGCACAGAGGTCATCGCTGGGTCCGGGTCCTTTGTTCGCTACCTTGCCCTGTTCCCTCTTCTGCTGCTTGCGTGCTTTGGTACATTCTAGTAATGGGTCGCACATCTTCATCCTTCATGTAGGTTATGAAATACAATAACAATAACAATAATAATAATAATGATGGTAATTTATCTATGTACTAGGCTGACACCAGGTAGCATCACACAACTCAACACATTCTTCATTCCTTCCATTTCATTACTTTACACATACCACACCATTCTCCTTCACTCAAATTCCTCCTCCTACACACTCGTCCAAATTCTTCCATCAACTGACATAATTTCTCTTCTGGATCCGCCATCAAAGCCGTATCATTCACAAACAGTAGCTCATTTATCTTCCACTCTCTATCATAAGAATTTACCACACTGAGACTGACCCCTAACTAACATTATCACATTAATTTCCCTTACCACATCATCCATATAAACATCAAACAACCATGCTGACATCACACAACCCTTACACAGTCCCACTCCAACAGGCAACCACTCACTCAGGCTACTTCCCACTCTTACACATACTCCTATATACACATACACAAACTCTTCACATCTTTTTACCAGTCTGTCACCTAGCTTATACAATTGTAGGACAACAACAATAATAATAAAAGTAATAATAATAATAATAATTGATCTATTTATGTATAAAGTTGTTATCCCTTTAAAGGTGAGTAGCTAAGCCGAGGCAAGCCAGGATTCATAGAGACCTTAATCTTCCCTTCCCTTATATGGAGGATGGACTTCCCAGATCCCTCGCTCTCTTCGTTTTTTCGCCTTTTACAAACCTCAGGGATTACGGTGGTGAGGGATAATCCTAATAATAATCCTAATAATAATGATGATAATAATAATAATAATCATAATAATAATAATGATGATAATAATAATAATAATCATCATAATAATAATGATTATTGAGCCCTCACTTAGTCAACACTTGCTCAGAACTGTTCTTTGATATTGGTGATATTTCTTGTGTTGTGCATTATTTCTTATATTTGTTTTATTCCACGATCCACTAAGGGACCAAAGAAAGCTAATGAAAACATAAAGGCAAAATGGAACATAGTGACAACAACAATAGAGGTGAAGAAAGACATCATACAGAAGCATGAAAATGATGTCTCAAATCTAGCTTTGCAGTTCATTTTAGCAAAGTGATCAATGTGAACCATTCCAAACAATACCACATTTTCCCTTGCCCTTCCTCACCAACTTACACTCACACAGGGAGTGATACGGTAAAATTGAATTAGCTAAGTTTTCGTCTATATTTCATGTCTAGTATTTTTTTTTTAGATTTAATGATTTTTATTGTTTTTTAAAGTTGTGGGGTGGGGGTAGGGGGTGGGGGGCGTGCAAGCCATACTGAGCATTGTGTTATCCACGTAGCTCCGCCCATTTTGCTTTGACTTGTTACTAGGTGCTTCAAGGTGGTCAGGGTGACTCATCCTACTGAACGTTGGACTCAAGTATTCATGGAAGGTGACTCCCCTTCCAAACAATAACATCTCTCTCCTTCCTCACCACCTTACACTTACACTGTCAACTCTGCACCGTACAGGTACGTTAACATTAAATTACAGAAATTTTCAACTATATTTTATCTGTTTAGAATCGCATTTTTTTTTTTTGCTTAAATTTAATGAATTTCATTATATTTTGTGTAAGAACTTGTGCACAAAGTACTGCGGTAAAAGTTTAGATAAACAATAATCTGGGATTCAGGAACATATTAATCCATTTTACATTGAATTCTATGGAGAAAATGGTTTCTGTTTACGAACATTTTGGTTCACGAAAGACCTCCAGGAACAAATTAAGTTAGTGACCCGAGGTTCCATTGTACCAGGTTATTATCCCATCAAAGTGAGGTAGCGTAGAGAAGACAAACATAAACACACCCAGGCACATATACACATACACTCCTCTCACTTCTTTATTCATTATTACTAAGGCAGCAAGTTGCAAGTTCCTAGGTTTTGTAGGGTGATATATTTGGTGGGATGATGGTCATCCATGCGTGGAACCGAGAAAAACACTTACAGCCGCCGTAGACAATCCAAGACTTGTGGGTCCTTACTGATGACATCAGCAATGATGTGCTGCAGACCCTGTTCCACCTCCTCCACACTGCGCAAACCCTCACGGTTGGGGTCAATGAGGGAGTACAGCTCCTGCTGGTTTGCCTGCAAAAGAAACCCACCTGGTGAAGGGTGACTGGCTGTTGATGTGCATGAGTATTATTACTCAATAACTATCTGATACAAACTCTATTCATTCATCCTTGCGTGACCAACCTAATGTGCTGTGTTGGGGTGGGTGGGGGGGGGGGTGTACTTCTCTTCTGCTATGGGTGCCTAGGTGCTAAGTGAGAGGAGTGTATATGTATGTGTACATGGGTGTGTGTATGCATGCCTTGTCTTGGCTACCACCCATTCAGGGGGATAACAGGCTGGTATATAGATCGATAGATAGATTAATATACCAGGTTTGTGTCCTCCTTAATCAGCCCAGTGGTGGTGGGTGCAAGAATACTACTATTGTATTTCCTTCTGATCATAAATGGCAATCAACAAGGATGAAGTGAGGTGTCTGGGAAGCCCCTCCTCTGTATTCTCTCTTACGAAGAGATAGGAGGGGAGAGTAATGTCTCCCTGAACCCTAAACATCTTGTCTTAACTATCCCCTTTTAATGGGGATATAAGACAGGTATATAGATAGATATTCCCCTTAAAGGTGAGTAGCCAAGACAAGGCATATTCAAGGTTCAGGTACAATTTAATCACCTCTCCCCCTATGTGCCTCGTCTCATAACACTAGATGCACAAGAACCTCCTCCAGGGGTCATCAAGGCTGTGTCATTAATCATACATCCACCACTGCTACCCATTCACTATCATGCACAATCATCTATTCCCTTCATCAACTGGTCCTCTTCCATTCTCTCCATGTGTCCAAACCACCTCAACACACTGCTATGCTCGACCAGCTAACTCTCGTAACACCGTTCTCCTTCACATATTATCATTTCTCACTTGGTCCATATACATTACTCCACACATGCTCCTTAGACACCACATCACCATTACATTTAATATCTTTTCTTCTCTGCTACTGCCATACTCCATGTTTTAGGCCCATATAATGCAGTGGTCACAGATCCTCCTTCATACAACCTACTCTGTACATTCATCACCATTGCTTTACAACTAAACATCTTCATTCCTACCAACACCTTTCCTACATCATTCATCGTGGACTTCACATCTGTCTCTAGTCCTCCATTTACAGTAACCTTAGAACCTAATATATTTAAAGTATTTCACCTCCTCAAGCAGTTCACCATTCAAGGCAATATTCATCCTTCTACCATCAACCCTTTTAGTGCATTTCATTACTTTACTCTAATTCTCATTCACTCATAAATCCTTCCTCCTACATACTCATACACAAACTGACACAATTTCTCCTCTGAATCTGCCACAAAACCTGTATCATCTGCAAACAGTAGCATCAGAATAAAATAATAATAGAATAATGCAGTTTGGAAGAGATATGATTATATTCATCTATAGCTATATACATGGCATATATCCGCCGTGGTACAGGCTACAAGAATCCTAACATTACAATACCTGCAGTTCGTAAAACAAAGTGACAAAAGTGACAGTGATGGGTCTGGGAAGTGTGTATACTCTCCTATGAAAAGACAAGACACAGAGGAAGGGGAGAGAAATGTATCTATGACCCCTGAAGATTGAGTTTCTGAATGTGTGTGGATGTAGTAAGCTTGAGGGTAAAAGGGAGGTGATTGGAAGAAGTAAAACTGAAAGGGAAAGGTGAATGTGAGGAGAAGGATGACAGATGTGACCAGAGGGAGGAGGAATTTCAGAGTAAAAGAGAATAAAAATAAAGTAATAAAATGCACTAGATAGGTTAGTGGTAGAAGGATGAATATTGCCTTCAATGATAAATTACTTGATGAGATGAAATACTTTAAATATTTAGGGTCCAAGATTACTGCAGATGTAGGAATAGAGACAGATGTGAAGTCTAGGATCAATGATGTAGGAAAGGTGTTTAGTTGTAAAGCAATGGTGATGAATGTAAAGAGAAGGTTGTATGAAGGAGTAGCTGTGTCCACTGCATTATATGGGCCTAAAACATGGAGTATAGCAGTAGCAGAGAAGAAGAGATCAAATGTAATGGGTATGAGGTGTATGAGGAGTATGTGTGGAATGATGTATATGGATTGAGCGAAAAATGAGGAGGTGCAAAGAACTGATGTTATGAGAGAGTTGGGTGGTTGAGGAGAAGTGTGTTGAGGTGGTTTGGACACATGGAGAGAATGGAGGAGGACCAGTTGGTGAAGGGAATAGTAGAATCCTATACAAGAAGTGTGAGGTTGAGAGGAAGGCCAAGAACATGATGGATGGAGGGTGTGCAAAGTGTTGAATGAATGAAGGAAGGAAGGATGATTGTGCGTGATAGAAGTGAATGGGTAGCAGTGGTGAATGCATGATTAATGACACAGCCTTGATGACCCCTGGAGGAGGTTCTTGTGTATTTGATGGAGAGGATCAGGTGTGGGGAGGGAGAGGGCATGAGTTGAATATGAAGTGGCAGGGTAAACCTCAAGACACTGCTGTGCATACGACCCTCCACCTCGACCCATTTGTGTGACTGACCTGACGCGCTGTGTTTATGTGGGGTGTATTTCTCTTCTCCTGTGGGTGTCTAGGGGCTAAGTGAGAGGAGAGTATATGTATGTGTGCCTTGTCTTGGCTACCTCTCTTTAAGGGAAAACAGTCAGGTATATAGATATAATATTATCATTAAAAGAGGGTAGCCAAGACAAGGCATTTAGGGTTCAGGGAGACTTTACTCTCCCCTCCCCCTCTGTGCTGTGTTTTTATAGGAGAGAATACAAAGGAGAGGCTTCCTAGACCCTTTGCTCCATCCCTTTTGTCACCTTTTACGAACAGCAGAGATTACAGTGGTAGAATTGTGGTAGCCCCAACCACAGGCTAATAATTTCATAACTTCATAATTAATCAGACATCAAGACAAGCCATAAATAAGTATTATAAATCCAAACTATGACAAAATAAGTCATAGGTTTTGTTGTAGCACTGATATAATGTGTTAAGTGTATGTAGACATACTCACAAACTTGTTGTGTGTGCCCTGCAGTACTTCCATGGCCGCTGGCCCCAGTCCAAGTTCACGGGCTCGTTCAGCATAAGTCCGCTTCCCACTGCCCTTGTAAGCAGCAGTCTGCAACACCACAACAAACAGAAACATGTAGGAGACACACATCAATCTTTGGTTTGTCTATTATCTTAATAACAATACAGGTTGCACAAAAAATTTAAGCAAAGTAAATCAATTCACCTTCAATTTATTTCACTGCCAAAAGATTTTCAGATAAGTGTGTTAAAGGTTTTCAATTTGCATGACTATATTTGAGTTGAGAGTGTGTGTGGATGAAGGCATGTAAGAATATTACAAAAAGTACAATAAGGAAAGCTTACCAAATGTTCCACTTCATGCATGGTGGTGGCACAAAGGAGTGATGCCTTGCGGTCCTCTGGCAGCTTTTTGTTGTCAGTCTTCAGGATTTTCACAACCCTCTCCTGAACGTGCCTTGAAACATGCAAATATATATACATCTTCATTCTGCATCAATACCACAATATTTTCATACAAATTAAAACACTGAATGATATACATAAATAGCACCATGGATGAATTAGCTATAACATTATGAGTTTATTCTAAAACAACATGACAGAGAACTTACTAAAATAAATGAACTAAGGATTTGAATTATGTATGCAGATGATGTGTTAAAGCTGAAGGAATGTCAAAATATGGCAAAGCAGTGTTGGAATAGATGGTTTTGTGACCTTGAGTGGAAGAAGGCAATTATTGTGTCCTTCTATAAAGCTTAGTTAGTTAGTCAAAATAAGTGTAATAAACATAGAGGGATCAGTTCCTTTAGTGTGTCAGGAAAAGTATTTGAGAGAGAGAGAGAGAGAGAGAGAGAGAGAGAGAGAGAGAGAGAGAGAGAGAGAGAGAGAGAGAGAGAGAGAGAGAGAGCGTTATACAGGAGTGGCGTACACGCTGGCAGGTGACCTTTGCACCGGAGAAGACACAGGCAATGGTGATCTCTCGGTCCCCTGCCGCCAAACTAGCAGCTGAGGGGAAGCTGTACTTCAATGGTGTTCCTCTCCCACTCCAGGAAACCATCAAAATTCTGGGAGTGGAGGTGGACCGAGAGCTGCGGTTTGATGGCCACATCAAACACATTGCCCAAAAGGCCTCCCACAGGGTCACTGTTCTACGGAGGATGGCCGGCTTCCTCGACAAAGGGGGTAAACTCTTGCTCTATAAGGCCCAGATACGGCCTTACTTAGAGTATGGTGCCCTCTCGTGGATGTCGTGTGCATCCTCGCACACCAGGAAACTGGACACCATCCAGCGTCGAGCCTTATGACTGGTGGATGCTGCAGACCCAACACCCCAGCCCGAGTCAGCAAGTCCCCTTGACTCACTGGAACACCGCAGGGACGTCGCAGCGCTAGTGGTGTTCCACAAGGCACAGGTACAGGGAAAGCCACACCTGACTGGGTTACGCCAGCCTCCACGAGTTGCCACGCGGAGCACGAGAACGGTGCTCGCTAGTGGTGACAGTGTTGAGGTGCCATATTCCCGTGCCAGCCAGCACCAACGCACCTTTGTGGGCCGCGTCTCCAGGATGTGGAACATTTTTACGGCCGCCGTCCCTCACACCCAAGTGATGAACACTCACAGTGTCAAACTGGCGGCCAATACCTGGAGACGGTCACAACCCACCCCACAGTGCCAGAAAAATGCACTGAAACTGGTGTGTAGTGAGGTGCAGTGAAATGATGTGTGGTGGAACACGTGTGTATATATATATATATATATATATATATATATATATATATATATATATATATATATATATATATATATATATATATATATAGATATATTAATATATTTATTTATTTGTAATTGTATATATTTATATGTAATTTTATATTTAATGTTTAATTTATTTATGATTGCCCTTAAGATAGGCAGAACACGACAGTTCACCTTTAGGCAAAATAATTTATATAAGTTTAAATAAATAAATAAATAAATAAATAAATAAAAAAAAACAAAAAAAAACAACAACAACAACAACAGAGAGAGAGAGAGAGAGAGAGAGAGAGAGAGAGAGAGAGAGAGAGAGAGAGAGAGAGAGAGAGAGAGAGAGAGAGAGAGAGAGAGAGACTCACTTTACGCGAAAAAAACACAAAATCACGTGAAAATTCAGAGCTATAGCGCAGGTCCGGATGCATATTTCCGAAATCTGGGCTCAATTTTCTTCCGCCCCGCCCTCTACAGTGACGTAGCCTGACTCTTCCTCGTGATTGGCTGGGCTCGCTCTCCTCCTCGCCTCACCTGCCTCCCTCCCACCAACCCCACTTTCTCTCCCTCTCTCTCTCTCTGTGCCTCCCTCCCACCCAACCCCCTTCTCTCTCTCTCTCTCACTATTTTGTTATTAATGTAGAAAAGAGAAAATAAAAGAAGGGAGGTACAGAGAGAGAGAGAGAGAGAGAGAGAGAGAGAGAGAGAGAGAGAGAGAGAGAGAGAGAGAGAGAGAGAGAGAGAGAGAGAGAGAGAGAGAAAAAGTGGGGTTGGTGGGAGAGAGGCAGGCGAGGCAAGGAGGAGAGCGAGCCCACCCCAACACGAGACAGAGTCATGTTACGTCACTGGAGAGGGCGGGACGGAAGAAAATCGAGCTCAAATTTTGGAAATATGCTGTACTGACGCTGGCACAAGTTGTATTCCAAATAAAGGTTGTATACCAAGGAAAATATTTTGAGTCCAAACAGGTCGTATTAAGTTAAATTTGATAATATTATGTAAGCATGGAGAGACAGAAGGAGAGATAAGAGAGAAGGACTGTGAAAGGCAGCTGGTGGTCATAGGATCACCTGCAAGGGTTATGAGATGAAGGAATGCATCCATAGAGGTAAAAAGAGCTAAGGAATAACTATCTCATGACTTTATGGCTCAGAAACTATGATAGAGAATAAGGCACAGCAGTCAATAATACGTGGTGTGAAAAGGAGTTACCTGAGAGGGGTATGAGGTGTGACAAGATGGGAGGGTGAGAGCAATGGTTGTGTGTCTGCAAGATGTGTCATGGGACCTTGTGCATATGGAGTGGTGTGTGTGGTGGATTGGGTGAAAAGCAATACACTCAGGTGGTGTTATCATAGTAAGAAGATGATGAGTTAAGAGTCTTAAAAAAAAAGTGTAAATGGGTGAGATTGAATACAAGTTGACTATCAATATTCCGGTATAAGCAAACAGCTAATTCTGGGTACAGCGCCATCAAAACATAAACATAAACAGTGCCTCCCGAAAACAGTGATGCGCCAACCCAGGAAATTTGAAACTAAGCTCTGAAATTCATGCTGGAAAACTGATGGAACCTGAATATTGATTGCCGGATTATTGACAGTCAACCTGTATCTAATAGGAGAGGAAAGCCACTGGGATGACATGTGTGCAAGAGGTGTTAATAGGGAGGAAAGGGTTTGAACAAGCAAGGATAGGATAGGAAGAGGTGGAAGTTCTTTTACCGTGGCCACACAATTGGGAGGCGTTTCTTGAGGGAACATGGCATCATTTGACTATAAATAATAGATATAAAAAACTAAGAAGATTGGCAAGTATAATATTCTTATTACGATCTTAATTGGATTTCCTGCTAAATTGAGGATACCTTAATTAAGACCAATAATTAATATGAATAACAGATACAATAAGTTTAATAACACTTACTTTAATTGTGAATAAGTGTTCTGGATTTCACGCAGCTTTTCTACTTCCATATTTCCAGTTTTATCTTTACGGTACCGAGCAATGAAGGGAAGTGTGTTCTCTTGGTCAAACATGGTGACCACGTTATGTGCCACCCACTCCTCCACTTTCTGCCGCTCCGCTATCACCTTGGCCGCGTCCCATTCAAACACTATTTGTATTTCATCATCAGGAATCTGGAACAAAATGTCACCCCATCAATAAATATAATATAATCAACCCCTGACCTTTACAGATTCTACTTTCATGGTTCAAACTTTTCACGAGGCGACATGAGGAAAGAAAAAGTATAACCTCGCTTTTCTAAAACATTTTGGTAGTCCCAAAGCATTCTATCTTGGTGGAAAAGCTTTCACGGCATTCTGGTGTGCATTGGTGAGGTCAGCTGACACCGTGAATGTCTGATGAGAGGGTAAGAGAGAAGCAAAGTATGGGAGGGTAGATAAGGTATTAGAAGGGAAGGGGAGAGACAAGAACATCTCAGTTGACCAATACCCAAAACTGTGTTAACTTGGCACCAATCCACCATTCTTCACTTGCAGTCATGTTACATGCTGCTGCTGGCTGCATGTTTTGGTAAAGTGGTACATGCAACTTTGATCTGCTCCCTAATCTATGATGCTCTCTTCCTATCTCTCCATGTTATGCTAAGCATTATTCTCTCCATTCCCCTTTGGGCATTTTAAGGCTTTCATTCCAGGTTTCTATATGTAGGAACTGGTAGAATGCATTCATTATATACCTGTCTGTAAAGTGTTGTCTGTCAAAACCACTCCATCCAATCCTTATTCTTGTTCATGATCTGAACATGCACCAATTTTTTGTCCTAAGTAAGTGTATTCCTGGACACAGACTATTACTTAAGCATATATTTAAATTTCATGATCTAGTATGTAATTGTTGAACATCACCTTAATTTTCTTCATATTCATCTTTAAACCCATTTTCTGACTTTCTCTGTGCAACAACCAAATTGTCTGATGTAATAATCATCTGTAATTTGCCAATTAGACAAATTTCATCAGTATATTTAAAATAGTTTAGATATTCTCCTTCGATACAGCAGATCCTCACTTAACATTGTGGATAGGTTCATGGAAAGTACGACTTTTAATTAAATCAATTTGACCATACACCCAATGATATAAACAAAAAGTTACCTTCCTACTGTATATTTGATAAAAAAAAATCACCAAACTTCTAAATAAAGAGCCTTATCCACCCCTGTATGGAGTATGCATCTCACATATGGGAGGCTCCAAGCACACACAGAGTTGCTGAACAAAGTTAAGCCAAAAGCTTTTTGTCTTATTGACTCCCATCCTCTTACTGACTGTCTTCAACCTCTTACACTCCGCCGCAATGTTGCATCTCTTGCTATCTTCTATCGTTATTTTCATGGTAACTGCTCTTCTGAACTTGCTAACTGCATGCCTCGCCCCCTTCCTGTGGCTTCACCGCACATGACTTTCTACTCTCATCCATATTCTGTCAACCCACCTTATGCAAGAGTTAACCAGTATCTTCACTTCTACTGGTAAACTCTGGAACTCTCTGCCTGAATCTGTATTTCCACCTTACTACAACTTTAACTCATTTAAGAGAAGAGTGTCAAGACATCTGCAACCTTAATTTGCCTTCCTCCATTCTTTTCATGTTGGCTTAACCACCTAACTTTGTTGTAACACCAGTTCTCCTTCACACCTCATTTGTCACTCGTTCCATATACATTACTCCACACACACTCCTCAGACACCTCATCTCCATTACATTTAATATCTTTTCTATGCTGCTACTGCCATACTCCATGTTTTAGCTTTATATAGTGCAGTGGACACAGTTACTCCTTCATACAACCTTCTATTTAGATTCATTGCTATCATTCTACAACTAAACACCTTCAATCCTCCCAACACCTTTCCTACATCACTTGTCTCTATTCTTCCATCTACAGTAATCTTGGACCCTAAATATTTAAAACATTCCACTTCCTTAAACAGTTCAACATTCAATACAACATTCATCCTCCTACCACCAACCTGCTTTGTGAATTTAATTATTTTACTCTTATTCTCATTCACTTTAAAATTCCTCCTCCAACACACTCATCCAAATTCTTACACCAACTGACATAATTCTTCCTTCAAATCCGCCACAAAAGCCATATCATCTGCACAGTAGGTGATTTATCTTCCACTTTATTGTCAGAATTAACTAAACTGAGACCTTTACCTGACATCCTCACACTAATTCCAAAATACTTCTTCTCTTCTTGCCATAAACTGTTCACACACTTGTCTCTCATCAAACACCTGATCCACACACCTTCGTCCTCTTCTAAAGCCACCTTGATCCTCACATATAACACCTTCTGTACCTTCTCTGATCCTCTTTATCAGTACCCTATCCTACACCTTACCTACTACACTCAACACACTTATACCCATAAAACTAACACACTCATACTTATCACCTTGATCTTTATACAAGGAAACTACACATACACTCGTCCAATCAACTGGTGCCAGACTGGTAATAAAACACACATTTAACAATCTTATTAACCACTCCATCACACTTGTACCCACACTTTTCAAACAATCTATACAACACCCACCTAACCCTACACCTTTCCCTGCTTTCATATCCTTTACCTACGTTATTTAACCCTTCTTACACTTTCACTCCATTTCCTTTCCCACTGCAACAATCTCAGCCTCTCTATTTTCCTCTACATTTAACAGTCCTTCGAAATACTCAGCCCATCTTTCCTTAACTGCTTCCTTTATAACCAACATTGTACCATCCTCAGTCTTCACCCTTTCTTCATTTCCAGATGTTCCCTTCCTAATCCTCTTTACCTCCTTCCAGATTATCTTATTCTCATGGAAGTTTTCAGTCATCTTCCTACACCACCTTTCATCTGAACTCACTTTTGCAACACGCACACCCATTTTTAGGTTAATTTTTCTCTTGTATCTCTCACATGACACCTCTTCCTTCCTCTGTAGCCACACACCATGTACATGCCTCCTTTCTGTTACAGCCAACCTTACACCTTCACTCCCCTTTCTCACACCACCTCACACACCTTCTCTGTACACCCCACCACGGCATTCTTCTTCCACTTTTCAGTAATATTATTAGTAAGATGGCAAGGCAATTATTTTTATGTAGAGTTGATACAAAGATATAATGGTCCATTCATAGCATTAAAACTTCCCTTTGAGTGTCCATCCTTTCTTCTTTCCACAATATCACTAACTTCAGCTCTTCTATTCTTTGTTCTGAGGGATACTTGTTCAGATAGATAAATAGATAAATAAATAAATACTTAGAAACAAAAATAAATAAATACAATATATATATATATATATATATATATATATATATATATATATATATATATATATATATATATATATATATATAGAAAGAAGAAACATTGAGTCCTGAAACCTTTAAACAAAAACAAACAAAACCAAATGAACCACCATACAACATTTTCATGGCCTTAGAAAAAAAAAAAAAATAAAATAAAATAAATAAATATATAAAATAAAAATATAAATAAATAAAATAAAATAAAAATATATATAAAAAATAAGATAGAATCAGTCATCCTCCAAACTGGTACTTACTCTTTTGCGATACTTGAGAGTGCCGGCCCCGCCCACCTCCCCTCGGCTGGTCTTCTGGGCTTTAGTATGTCTCACAAACTGCACTTCTGGCTCCTTGCGCTTCACTCCTCGCTGCTGACTCTGCTGTTGCTGCTGCTGCTGCTGCTGCTGCTGCTGCTGCTGCTGCTGCTGCTTTTGCTGCTGTTGTTGCACCTGTCTTTGCTGAGCCCGCTGTTGCTGTAATTGCTTTTGCTGCTGTTGTCGTTGCTGTTGTCGCTGTAGTCTCTGTTGTGCTGCCTGCTGTTGCTGTTCTAGTTGCTGCTGGTGATACTGCTGCACTGGCCGCCGCTGCCGCTGTGATCGTTTGGGTGGTGGTGTCTGTTGCTGTTGCTGTTGCTGCTGCTGCTGCTGCTGCTGCTGCTGCTGCTGCTGCTGCTGCTGCTGCTGCTGCTGCTGCTGCTGCTGCTGCTGCTGCTGCTGCTGCTGCTGCTGCTGCTGCTGCTGTTCTTGGTGGTGGTGCAGCTGGTTTGTGGCAATGGTTTCCACTTCATCCTGCTTGAGTAAGAGTTCAGAAAAGATAGTTCAGCAGCTTCAAATATTATTCACTCAACTCAAAACACTACAAACACAACCAAAGTCCTCAACATCAAGCACAACCTTAACCTAAGAGGCACACAAACACACAAACACACACCACCCTCACACACCAACACATATCAAAACAAACCTAGCACACGCTATCACACACTCACACACATTCTATCATCACTACCACCTTGTCCTCTCCAAACCAGATAACTCACTGCTCCATCCATCCAGTCACTCAAGGACAACACTTAGTAGCTTGCACCCCCCCACCACACACACATCACCCTTCCAATCCTCCCTTTCACGTGAATATACAGGCTGTGTGCACATCACTTGTCTCTTCTGAACTATCATCACAAGACTGGATGGGTTCGTTGGGGATGCCTGTCCAGGATGGAACATATCATCCCACACAACTAAACATATTACATAACACTGCATTGCAAATAAACACACACGTCAACAACAACAACAACAACTGAGAACACTTCAAGATGGAATGGATGTAATGAAGCTTCCTTAGAAATACAACATATACATAGATGTAGTACTCTTGCAAGATGAATAGCAAAATAAGAGCAAATTCCAATATAAAGTGTGACATGAAGAGTATGAAACAAGGCCATCAATACTATCATGTTTGAAGTAATGTTATCCTCTAGATTGGCCTATAAAGAATACCTAGAACAGAAATGCCTTCACGATAATCTGTACATGAAAAGACTCAAATGTGCCTTCCCCCCCCCCTCCCCCTCACCTTTCTGCTAAACCTCACATCACTTCATGCAGTCAACTCACTCCCAAGACCTACTTTTAAATTCTCACCATTCTAAACACTTCACAATTGCACTACTTATCATTTTTTCATATACAGGTTGGCTATCAATAATCCGGCAATCAATATTCCGGTTCCATCAGTTTTCCGGCATGAATTTCAGAGGAGTTTCAGATTTCCTGGGTTTTGCGCGCCACTGTTTTCAGGAGGCACTGTTTATGTTTATGTTTTGATGCTGGAAAACTGATGGAACTGGAATATTGATTGCCGGATTATTGATAGCCAACCTATACATACTGTCATTCTATGGAAGCACATCTGTATTGGTCTAAGCCTTTACACTCACCTGTATAATTTGTGGATCCGCATCATTGCCGCCATCGTACAAGACTTCCACTTCTAAGGCCAAACCAGAATTCATTGGCCGTACATTCTGAACCTCCTCCAAGATCTCTATGGAGCTGTCAAGGGCTGCAAAAAAGGTTAAGGTTACTACAATAATATCAAGTTGAATTAGTTAGATAATTTAATGTCATGTTCTGCACATTTGTAACATCAATCCACAAAGAAATTATACAATGAAAGATGTCCAACTTAAAAGTATAGATGGGGGAAAAGATCTTGGCGGTATAGTGTCAATAAATCTTAAACCAAACAATGAATTCACCAAAGTTGTGAGGATTATATATAATTACACTCAACCCTTGATTCAACGGACTCCATATACTAGCGGACAGGCGGACAGGATCATTCAAAAAGTCTGCTGCTTGAAACATCTGTCTGCTAGATGGCAGAGTGGGCAGGCGGTGAGGCAATATATTTTGATGCCATTATTGTTTCCTAATGCTATGTGATGTCTAGGTTAAACACATTTATACTCATAAGATATTCATAATGCTGTAAATAAGTAAGGTAAGTGAAACAATCATTGCATTTCATAATAGTATTGCCTTTACATGTGGTAATCTGTGTACCATATGAAAAATACTGTTGTCTGTCCCACCAAATACCAAGCATCGGACATTTTTAAGTAGCGGACAAGTTGATTCCCCGTTGAGTCCGTTACAATGAGGTTTGAGTGTAGTTCGTTTTATTGGAAGATTTTTTCAACTTCAAATCAGAAAAAAAATCATACCAACTTTGTGTAACTCGCTTGTACGTCCCCAACTTGAATACTGCATTGAACTCTGATCACTTTACTACAAACAGAATATTGAAAAACTAGACAAAATACAACATATATCAACTAAGATGATCCCAAGATTATGTAAAAAACCACATGAGAAATGCCTTAAAGAACTACCGTATTTGACTGTATATAACACGAACTTTTACCCCAAAAAATTGTCTCAAAAAACACCCCCAGGGTCTTATATGCAAAGGTAAGGCTTCCTGTAGGCTAATGTTATCACCAATACTCACTACTGTTGACTAATTTTACCCCAGATTGTCAGTACTACCTATCCTGACTCTATAATATTTACTTAAATGATGTTATTATTGTTATTACTGACACTGTCAAAGGAATGATCATAAACACCAATGACTTTCAAGCTGCTGTCTATCTGTCTACGCTGTGCTGTGTTTTGCTTGTGTAAGTAGAGGAACAGCTGGATCAGTTGTAAATTGGTATATTATAAGCACTAACTACAGTTTCCAATTTAATGTTTTTGTCGATAGGTCTAGAAATTTTCAGTGTGATTTAGTGACAAATTTTTCCGTCTAGCGTTACCCAATCATAAATCAAGGGAATAGTTTATTAGCAAGAAACATGTCTTTGTTGTGGGTCCTCCTAATCTGCATCTGTATGATTTGAGCTATAAACACATTTCTAATATAGGAAAACATCCCTTCAACATTTATCTTGGAGGTGATCAGGCTCCTCTAATTGTTGTCCTCTACATAGTACACTCTGTCAACCTACCAGCCGACACATTGATAAGAAAACCTGACACTACCAAATATGGAGTTGATATATCTGCTAGCTCTCAGGTCCTTCGTTACCATTCCTCTACTCTCTACTCAGGATTCAAAAACATAAACTTCACTTACTGATACTGACAATTCTTCAACTCATGTACTCTCTACTGACAACCCAGAACACATTATCAGTATCTGACACAAAATTCTTCCTGCATTGATGTGTCATCACTCTCCGTCATTGCCTTTACTGACACTGTACCTGAAACTTGTACTTCTTTCAAAGAGTCTATGCACACTAACTACAGATGTTGTTGCTCTTAAGGAAGACCTTATTCAGTCAGTCCAGTCAACAGCCCAATGTTTTTAGTTCCCAAACCCAACAATGAATGGTGGGTTGTTGTATATTTCCATGCTTTAAATAAAGTCACCTTGCCTCCTTGTTACCTCATGTCAGTTTTTGAGGAAATACTTAATTAATTGGGAGATAACAATTCAGTGATCTTAACACTTGATTTGTATTCAGAATTTTACCAAGTAAATCTTACTTCAGAAAGTTGTGAAATGACAGTATTCACAACCCATTCTGATCCTTTACAGCATCATTGAATGCCTTCTACTTTTCAGTGGTCAGTTATCTAATTTTTCCAGTGATGTTAGGAAACGTTCTTGTGCTACATTGATGACATCATTGTCTTTTAGAAAATGTATCTGACCATTTCAAGAAATTAGAATGTGTTCTTGCACGTCTTGCGGATGCAGGACTTAAGTTAAACTTTCTAAATTACATTTTCTTCAACAAAAGACATCTTTCCTTGGTCATGTTATAGATGCTTCTGGTATTCACATTTCTCAAGGCAAGATTAAAACTATTATTGACTATCTATTATCTACATCTGTTGACCAAGCTCATAGTTTCTTAGGTATTGTTGGATACAACAGATGTTTCATCAAAGGTTATGCTATCATTGCCTCTCCACTTACTGCTCTTCTTAAAAAGGATATTTCATTCAAATAGTCATCTGAACAATAAAAAAGTTTTCACAACATTGAAAAAGTACTCACTACAACTCCAGTTCTTGCTTTTCCAGATTAGAGTTAACATTTCATTGGAATACTGATGCCTCACATACAGGTGTTGGAGACATGCTTATGCAAACTTATAATGGAACAAATCGTCCACTTCCTTATGGTAAAAACCTTCTCAACAAAGCAGAAAAAAACCATCCTGTCACTCAACTTGAATCATTTGCTGTAGTTTGGGCTCTACAAAAGTTTTGTTACATCTTATTAGGTTATCCTATTAAAGTTCTTACTGACTATCAAGCTATCCAACATTTGTTCAACGGTAAAAACCTCACTGGTCGACTTGCATGTTGGTTCCTTAAGCATTCAAGATTTTACGCTCACTTTCATTTACATACAAGGAAATCAAACTCTATAGCTGATGCTCTGTCATGTAACATTCCAGATACATGTTCAGTCACTATCATCTCAACTCCCTCCGATACATTTTCTCCAACTGAAGTTTCTACAGCTCAATGCAAGGATCATGTCTGGTCTAAACTTATCTATTTTCTTGAATGATGGGGATGACTAATCTTCCTGAGATCACTTCACCTTCTTCATATGTCCTTCAAGATGACATTCTCTACAAAACTACTACACTTACATGAACCTACTCGTCTTGTACATCAATTAGTAATTCAAGATATTTTTGTACCATATTTTCTTCAATTCATACATGATTCTTCACATGCTAGACACCCAGGTCAAGATAATTGTGTGGCTGAGGCACATATAAAACAGATGTACAGATGTTAACCAACACACTTGTGCCACAAAGGTAATATCCATTCTTGTTCCCATTCTTAACCATCCACTTCCTTCACAATCATGGGTTCTTGTTGCTATTGACCTACTAAAATTGTCTTTTTTTTTTTATCTTTTTTTACATTAAAATGGTACTGGCACCAAAAATACGGAGAAAAAATCCCGCTTGTCATCAGACCCTGTAAAGAGGACAGCAGGAGAATTTACTGAATATGGAACTCAATATCTGTTTGTTCTCATTGAAATTTTTTTTTCAATATTTAGTATTGTTGTACCAATGCAAGACAAATCAGCTGGGAATGTTGCATGTGCCATTCTTAACCAAATATAACCAATACTACTTCTAAAGCTTTTTAGATTTATAACAACAAGGTCAAGTTAACTGTCACCAACAAACCACTAAATCTTACACTCTCTAACTAAGACATGCTTAAATCTCACAACAAAATGCTTCTAACTTTCAACTTAATGTGGGTGAGTTATTTCTATTGTAAATGTTTCTTCATCTTAACTGCATCCTAACTTCACTGGAACCTTCAGAGTCATTGCTAAGCAGCATGGCAAGAAAGTCACTCATAATTCCCTCCATTCCTTTCAAGACTCTCTTTAGAAAGTCTGCAGGGACTTCAAGTGTGACTGAACACTACCTTTACCAACACTACATCCTATGCCTGCTACAGTTCCTTCCGTCTTTAAAGTTGTCCCTATCCTCTCCCTTCTAGATGGACTCTCCCATCTTCATCTGATCTTTGATTTTCTCTTCTTTTTCCAGGATGTCCATTGTATGTGTAATTTTTTTCTCATGCAAATACACTACTTGTGCAATATACAATTTTTCAATCTATCAGAAAAAATATTGTTTCGCTCAAAAATAGACAGCCTAGTTAATACAAATGTTTACCGTGCGTTGCCTTTCTTCCCATTAGCCAAGTCACCTAACTCACATATATAATTTCTGATAAATTTCTCACCTGTGCCCCGCCATGTTGTGTTGCTTGGTTCAGACTTTCCAAAGACACATTATTTCTAATCTAACTTAATCTCAGCTAACTAAGCCTAATCTGACCTAAGGTGGGGCTTTGCTCTCTTGGGGTTAGGGTTAGGTTAGGCTTAGAGCCTCAAAATGAGTAGGCTAACCTTGTCTCCATTTTACCCCAGAAGGCACCTCCAATACCCACTAAGTGTCCGCAGTGATACGGGTGTAACCTAACCTAACCTAACACTGGAATAATACATAATTTCCCACCTAAAGCATGAAACAGTTAAGGGCATTTCAATATCAAACTTAATGCCACGTTGAACTTCCTGGGAATATTTTACAACTTCACAATAATGCATCTAGATCTAAATAACACTTTCATATAAATTTTGATGCATTTCAAATGATTTTGACATTAATTTTCGTTGCAAATCTATATATAATAAAATATCCTCATCACCCCAACAAGCCTGGGGACCTGTGGGAATGTGGGGTTATTGGGGTGGGGGGGGAAAGGAGGGGGGAAGACGAAACACAGTGATTCACACTAAAAACAAGGTGCCACAATCACTAACCTAACCTAACAATTCCGTATTCACGAACACACAATGCACTCATGACCACACACAAACACACAAACACATGCTTATTCATAGGGTAGAAGATTGAGAAGACAATTGTGTGTGGCTAGGGAAGAAAATGGCGTGTGCACCTGCCTCAACCTTTGATTTGTGTTTCCTGGGGTAGAAGTTAGGTTAGAAAATGGCGTGTGCACCTGCCTCAACCTTTGATTTGTGTTTCCTGGCGTAGAAGTTAGGTTAAAAAATGGCGTGTGCACCTGCCCTAACCTCCGATTTGTGTTCATTGAAAACATTCCATATCTCCGAAATTAGGTATTTGCGACGGAAATGTAATGAGTAAAACCTCAGAATTTATCAGTTAATGAAAAAAAAAAAAAAACCCCATTTCTATAAACCTCATTCGTCGCAGGCATTGTACCGGAAGAGGTTTTGGTAAAGATTCGTCTAAGAACACAAAAAGATAATATTATATACAATCTTACAAATCTTTACCCAAAATGCTGGCCTTGGCGTTTCTAATATTCGTCCAGTGTTACCTCAAGCTGTTCTACTGTATTTGCATCGATTACACATAGACCATTATTGTTAAGAAGTAAAGTAATAACACCTTCCTGACTATAATCCATCAACTTTGGTGGTTTAGTCAAGTTGATGTTTGGTACGAGTGTGTTTCATGGTAAATGTTGTCCAATGTCAACGGTCATATTCCTTATAAACTGAACTAATACCAATCTTACACGCACACATTATTAATCGACACCTTAAATTGACTCAGTTTTTTAGCAGAACATAACGGTAATTATACGTCAATTACAAACATTCAATAACAACAACTCAGGTATTGTTCAGTGTTATGAATTATACTCTTAAGTGGTAAGTTGTTGTGTTGACATTGTAAGGTGAAAGCATTCCACTTGTATTGTTCATTACACTAAATGACACCCTCTAACCCTACCTTGGTGTGTTGACATTTCAAGGTGAAGGAATTCCAGTTAGTGGTTGGACTCGGCTTGAACTTGGGTTGGGAGGCAAGGAGGAGCTCGGAGAGGAGATGATGAAGATGCGATGCTTTCCCCTTTGTAACGGTTGCTCATTAAGTGTAAGGTTCTTATTTTCTCTCTTGTCGTCCACATTTCATATAATATTTGTTTGTTGTTGAATAATGTGTCGTGGCAGGTTTGGGTTTGGTTGAAGAGGAAGAGTCTAATAATGGTAGGCTTACTTTATTTTGTACTTCTTTCTTCCATTCTCTTGTGTCCCAGTCACGTATTCTTTCCTTTATTTCCTTACTAATTAGGTTTTCTATATATGTAAATGTCATTGTTGTACATTCCAATTATTTAATAGTACTCTTAACCCAGTTGTAGCGATTCGTTTTTACTCTTCGGAGAACTTCTTTTAGCAGGGCATTTCTGGAGTTTTCTTGCCTGTTATTACTTTCTTGGGTCTCTGTATTGTATGGGTCTAAGATTGATTTTAAATATAGGAGTCCAACACCCATGATTCTTGCCTTCATGAGGGTATAATCTTTGTAAAGGCACCATTTCCCACCTGGCCGAGACGGGTGACCGTTCATCTTTTTCCGCTCCGCATGGGGACAGGTGACTTGTTGGGCCTCATAAGTTAGGCCTTTGTAGCGGTAACTCCTGTGAAGAAGAAAAAAAAAAGAAAAGAGAAACTTACTCAGTCTATACGATCTTAGTTCTACACCTACACACACACACACACACACACACACACACACACACACACACACACACACACACACACACACACACACATATATATATATATATATATATATATATATATATATATATATATATATATATACACACCTATATACACCTATAGCATACCACATTTTCTCCAGGAACTCTTTCACCGCGTTAACCATCCGTACATTCATCTCCCTTCACAATTCCAGCGACAACTCCATCCATTCCCTTCCACTTCTTTCAACCACTTCATTAATTTCACATCCCATTTCAGTCAGAATCACACTCATCATTTATATTCTATCAGTGTTATACTGCTCACATTCCAGTATCATATGATCTACTATTTAATCCTCTCTCATGTCACACATCTGGCACACTTTGCTGCAAGACTCTGACCATCTGTAGTTCCTTGCATTCACATCCATACACTAAAAGAAGATCACTACCCAGGCTTCCATCATACCACTTTACATAAATTGGGGACTCTCTGTTTGAATTATTTCAGTCTTCATTTGTTCCATCTCAGTCTTCCACTTACTCAATCCCACACATTTTATTGCACTGTCTATCTCACTTTTCCACTTTCTCACATCCTACTCTAACCCTTATATGCTTTTGTCCATCCCCTTCCATTCATACACACTTTGTCTCCCTTCAAAAAATATATTCGTCCTCCTATCCAGCCAGCATATGCCACTCCTGTCAACCATCCTAATACACTTCTTCCCCCACTTACTGCTCCCTACATTCCACATAAAAATCTTTCGTGTTATTTTAACCTCAATTCGTTTCAGCCTTATTGTGCATCTCAATATTACCTTCATGTGTTTCTCCCTAAGCGTGCTCGATCCATCCCATGTCACCTTTTAAAGATGTTACTGGTGCATACTTTGGTGCATTCAGTGCCATCCTTTCTACTCTATTCTGTCCTACTTCTAGTTTTTTTCTTCTTCTATTGCACTCTCATTCCATGCAATCACTTCCATACCATACATAACACTCGGAGCAGCCACGCTTTTCCACAATTCTCGCAACATATCATAATTACTTCCTCTCATTCTTGCTGCACTCCCTAGTCGGCCAACCCACTGATTCACCATATTAATATTTTCATTCTTTGTTTTCTCACATCCATTTGACTCATCCATATATTTAGGTATTTATACTCACTTGCTGCAACTCATTCACTCCAAGTCACCATGTAGCATCCTTTTCATCGTCTGACCTAGTCACTATCATTACCTCGTTTTTTCACAACTAAATCTAAATCCAAATTATCTTCCGTACTCATCTACCACTTTTAATAAACTTTGGAGCTCACTCATTATTACCACATCATCTGTTTATAAAAGTATGCATAATTAACTAGGTAAATACCTTGTCTCCCCCAACTCTCACTCCTGCATTCATTCTTCTCAACCTGACTGCTAGCTTTCCTGTGTAGCTACAAACTGAATACTAATGCTGATATAATACATCCTTGCCTAACTTATATCTCACTCTTCACCCAATTTGTATCTAACTTTGCTGTCGACATACATGCTCCTAACAATATTAATTATCCTTTCACTTATTGCAACCTTTACTAAAACTCTGCCCTTAGTCTACAGATCGGCGTCCTCCTACACACACCTGTTGGAAGAAGCAAAGTTCAGGTGCAAGGGTTGGGAGACAGTGTGTAACCTATCTCCCATTTTCTTCGTCTTTCTTTGGGTAATTTGGTCGTGGTCCTTTTACCTTTCCTGTATTCTTCTCTTATTATGATATCTGCATTCTTGTCAGGTTTTCGTCTCTTTGTTTTCAAAATATATACAACACCAGTTAAATTTTTTCTATTTCAAAATGTTTATTGACGTAGTAAAGATCCCTGAAAACTAACTAACTAACCTATAAAAGTCTCAGAAAATTAATTCCTATGAGATAAATTTGTATATTTTTTCAAAGGTACAAGATTAAAACACCTATCACCACCACCATCACCACCACCACCACCACCAGACCGGGATATAGATTGACTTCTCTTTTTTGAATATGTAATATGATACACATTTTATTTTAATGACAATGCATTTATTTATTTTCAATTGTATTTATAGTGTGAAACAAAATGGAGAGCTTTCAGAATTCTAAAGTTTGATGTATTCAAATAATTTTTCTTTTCTTTTCCATAGCACAAAAAAAGTTGCTGAATTTGAAATAGCTGGTTTGTCATTTATACATATTTTTCATGACGAAATAGTTATTGTATTGATTTGGATTGAAGTGGGCGTGAATATCAAACAAAAGTTGAAAATATGAACAAAATATTACACATATATAGTGTCAAACTAAATAAAGATATGATGACAAAAATCATAACTACAATGATTAAACCCAAACTGGAATATGCAGAAGTAATGTGGTCTCCGCACAAGAAAAAAAAAACATGTGTTGAAATTGGAAGGAATCCAAATTTAGAAGACCTAATATATGAAGAAAGATTAAAAGATATGCAACTGATAACACTAAAAGAAAGAAGAGGGAGAGGAGACTTAATTACAATATATAAACTTATGAACAACATGAAGGAAACTGATAGAAAAATATGAGAATGAAAATAAAAGGAGAGGCTAGATATTTGAAGGGACAAAAGAAAAAAAATACAATATCGAATTTTCTTGAACGATACAGAAAATTAGTTTTCCCCAAAGAAGTATAGATACTTGGAATGGACTGAAGGAAGAGATGATAATGGCAAAGAATGTACATCAATTGAAGGAAAAACTGGACAAATATAGATACAGAGACAGGACCACACGAGTGTAGCTCAGGCCCTGTATACTACAACTAGGTAACTAGGTAAATAAATACACACACACACACACACACACACACACACACACACACGGTCCGCTAGCGTAGTGGTTAGTGCACTCGGCTCACAACCGAGGGGGCCAGGGTTCGATCCCCTGGGCGGACGGAGATTATTTGGGTGTGTCTCCTTTCACGTGTAGCCCCTGTTCACCTAGCAGTAAGTAGGTACGGGATGTAAGTCGAGGAGTTGTGACCTCGTTGTCCCGGTGTGTTGTGTGTGAGTGGTCTCGGTCAAACCCAAAGATTGGTCAGTATGAGCTCTGAGCTCTTTCCATAGGGGGACGGCCGGCTGTCTCGAGAGAGACCAGCAGCAGACTGTACAGTGAATACACACACACACTCCTTGACTATCTAACTAAGGTGACAAGGTTAGATTGCAATTGTATTTATCGGCGGTTGTAGTTACTTTACTCGTGATTTTTGTATCATCGGCAAATTTTTTTTATCTTACAGGTGAAGCCTTCATCAATATCACTGTGGCACAACGCTTATAATGTCTCACCAGTTATATGATTGACCGTTTATGACAAAGCGTTGTTTTCTATTGGAAAGCCAGTTTTCAAGTCATTTAAGAATTTTCCGAGCCATGCCGTGTGACTCTAATATTATTTTTTTGAGTAATCGTTAATGGAGGTTTTTGTCTAACGCACTTGGTAAGTCAAGATAAAAGATATCTACCGCTTATGTCTCGTCATAAATGTTGAATACTTCGTTATAACAGTCAAGTACATTCGTCAAACATTAACGTTTGCTACAAAAGCTATGTTGAGTATTTTCAATGATAACATTTCCTTCTAAGAAACTCATTAGTTTATCACGTATTATAGTTTGCATCAATGTATCAGCTACGGATGTGAGGCTGATTGGTGCGTACAGTATAACTGGAAATTCTTACATATTGCAAACAAAGGGTAAAAATAAATAAAAAAAACAAGTAGGTGAACAAATTGATACATAAGTGAGTATATCAATAAGGATTCATTGTGGATGTCCATGTTATATAATCTACTTTCTTATGTTTGTGATGAAATTAATTGGGTTGGCACATGTAATTCCTACTAGAGTAAAATTTAATAGTCATTTGTTCTTGCTATCTTCATACTTGTTCCTTTATTTACAATATCCTCAATCATTTTCACGATGTGCTTTTGAATGTCATTAGTTTTTCTTTTGTTTATGATTTGAGACTGTTCAACCATTTCAATTTTGTTTTTATTCTGTATTGCTTTTATTACCATTCTGCTATGTTTTCTTATGAGGTCTTTTGTAGCTGTTAAAAGTTTTTTTGTTTTATTTGGTTGCTTTCCTACCTACTTCTAGTGTTGATTCTAAAAATACATTAGTTAAGTTGTCATTTAAACGGTATGTTACTATTCATCTCGTCTGCTAGTTGTGGTTACTTGCTCTGGATTCTAATCACAAACTCATCTGGTCTCTTTTTGACTGTAGAGATAGTTAGTCTCTTAATTCTGAATAAATTCTCTCTCTTTTTAAGTTAATTTTTACTTTACATTTCACTATCCTGTGGTCACTTGACTTTAATCTATTTAATAATGACTCATATTTTACTGTATTCAGTTTGTTAGTAAGATTAAAGTCGATTTCAATTTTGTTTCACTGTTCGGGTTTTTCCATGTCCACTTCTTGCTTGCCTTACTATATGTAGAAGAATGTGTTCATTATCTTTATATTGTTCCCCTCTGCAAACCCTACGAGCATGTCACCTTTGTCATTCACAGTATATATTACAAAGGTTCTTAGTGCTGTCATTCCTACACTCTTGTTCCCAACCTTTACATTCACAGTATATATTACAAAGGTTCTTAGTGCTGTCATTCCTACACTCTTGTTCCCAATCTTTACATTCACAGTATATATTACAAAGGTTCTTAGTGCTGTCATTCCTACACTCTTGTTCCCAACCTTTACATTCAAATCACCGATTATCAAAGAATACTGAGTGCTGTCTACCCATCCTCATCGTAGGCTGATGCTGGTGATTTTAATTATATATCTGTTGTTTAATTTAATCATTGAATCTGTAACTCGTTCATTTAAATTATAAAAAAAATCAATATTTCGTGCTAGTTCTTTGTTCACTAAGAAGTTAACTCCATTTCTTTTTCTTGTATTTTTGTCATTTGTAGCAAATAATGTTACCATTCTTCAGTTCTATGAATAATTTTCAAGTACGGTATCCCATTTAACGCTTTCTAGTTCTTCGAACAACACTTCAGGACTACCTTCACTAGCTACGTAGTGTTCTAACATTATAAATGCTAAGGTCAAAGTTCCAAAGGCTGCGTGTCCGAGCCCAGTGATTCTTAACACTACAATCTCTGGAGTAGATCTGACCCCCGCTGAGGCCAGTTGTTCCCTCGGTGGTGGGGACTGTGGGTCATGCCATGGGTGGTGGGAGCTGTGTATCATGACATAGGTGTACTGGTCATGCTGGGGGGATAAGTCGATACCACGTCACGCTGGCTTAGGGTGTCTTGGCGGGGGAACACTTTTAGTTTAATTCCTTATAGTGGAACTACCTAGTTTGATTGTACTTGTCTAGTTTAGCTCCACTGTTCATTAAAATGTTAAGCTTTCTTACTTTGTCAAGGTAATGTTGGTGCGAGAAAGGCCTTACCCATAGGTCGGGCTATAATGAACTTTTTGCCCTTTCTGGGAGGATAATGGGGGACAATCACGAGTCCAGCGCGTGATTGTCAAGAGTGTGTGTGGTGAATGTCCGATAAAGTAGTCACTTCCACTTAAATGAACGTAAACACACTACACCCATACAAACAAGGTCAACCTTTGTGGTATAATTCCTTAAAAGAAAGGTGTGTGAAGTGCAAGGTGGTAAGCCGAGACAGAAAGGACAGCAGAAGTGACCCACAGAGGTAAGGTGAAGAAACATTATCACATGGAAGCAATAACACACACCCCACGGGATCCACACCTCATCAACTCTGCTATTATGCACATGAACCCTTACCAGACCTGACCGTGCCCGCCTGCAACTTAGTGCCTGATTTGTAAGTGAAGCTTAAGCTGCAGCAACATTCCTGTGGGCAGAGTTGTGTTTTGGCAGTACTTGCCGTGGGAGACATTTGGTAATGGAAGTCTACGGTATGGAGGTGCGTGGAGGCGGTGCAGTCGGGTGGGGCAGGGCAGTCTGACGTCTTCTCAGGGCGCGCCAACACCACGCGCACCACAGCTTCGAGCACATAGCAAGTGTTGAGAGCTCCAAGCACGTCGCGAGTCTCCGTCGCTGCAACCAGCGCGCCTCCCGTGTGGTGGCGCTACACACTTCAACTCTCCTTTCCTTGGTTACGTGACACTCTGAGTAAGGAGCTGAGATAGTAAAGTGTCCTGGGTGTTAAATTATCTCCTCCTACTTGTTGTGCTCGGCTTGGTGCAACATGAACACACAAAGAATCTAAGTTGTGACGTGGTGATCGTGAACTGTTGCCTGCCATTCACCCCTGCGTTGTGAGTGTGCAGTATTGCAGGTGTTGTGAAAGTGCTATTAATGAAATTTAGTTCTGCGTCACTACGCGAGGAGTGATCTGTTTCGAAGAGCCGCGCAGGGCTGTGGTTACCTGGCGGTGTAATTGTGCAGGTGTTGCGGCCTGGTAATTACCTTAGCATTACGATCTTCACCCTTGGTTCCTGGTGCCCCACCACAGGGTTTGGGTGAGCCGTGCAATTACCCAAGTGTTAAGGAAGGGTTGACGGCAGCCGCATATGATAAGTTAGAGGTTTATGGTTAGTTGAGGTGCCAGGGTGGACTGTCGAGCGTGGCTGCCTGAGCTGGCCGGCACGGAGCACCCGCAAACCTCGGCCAAGGCTCCAAGAGAGGCGGCCCTGTGTAAGCTGCCGTCCCCTACCTTGCGTAAGAGACCTCCGCCTCACTCTCTGCCGCTGTTGAGCCTTCCGTGCACAGGACCCCCACCAGGCACCGTGTGTGAGGGGCAGGCGTGTGGGCGGCCGCGTGGATGTGGGTGCGGCGGTGACGTCGGGATGAAGGTGAGCGGCGGCGAGGGCGCGGGACCCGTGTGGCAGACTCTGAAGGGTCTTAGCTCCCGGGATGTTTCCTGTGGTAGTCCTACCAGCCCTGGCCCCCACCAACAGCAGCAGCAGCGGGGCCTTCAGCGCTCCAACACCGCAGCTGAGCGCCTGGCCCACCGGAACTCCTGCCCCCTCGACGCCTCTTCCTCCTCCCCCCGCCCTCTAAAGGAAGTCACTCTGCCTCACCTCATCCTGCCTGAAGGCGACCGCTCGCCAGTACTCTACAACGGGTCTGTGGCGACGCCCGTGTCCGCGCCGCCCATCACTGCCTCAGGGGATTGCAGTGGCAGGACGCCCTGGGGACCGCCTTCCTCCTCCACCACGTCTACCTCACTGTCTAACACCAACCTTGCCCTCCACAAAAGCACCGTTGTTACTCCCAACAACATGCTACACACTAACATCACCAACGTGACGTCGCCCAAAGATGAGGAGCCAGAAGCGAACACCCCCGAAGTGGAGACGCCCAGTGTGTTCAGGTGAGGGAAGCTCCAATACTACTCTGCTACTCCTTCCCCTCCTCCGGCACACGCCACTCTTCACCTTTCTCAGCAACCACATGTTTACTAACACTCGTTCACACACATGCGGCGGACTCCTTACCCGCCCGCTCTATGCAGACCAGATCCATCATCACCAAACTGTCGGCTTCTCCCTTGCTGCGACAACTCATCATCACCTATATTAATGGTCTTTAAACTCACTCCCGTGTACACTTATCTCCTCTGGGAGTTCGCAGATGGACACGACTTACTTATTTATCGTCCTCTCATGATCGCCATTCATGCTCTAGGTTAGCAATACTAACACGAGTGGAAGGAACATTGAAGAAACAATTTGTGCATGTGTGTCATTATTGCACATTCCATTTCAGGAAAAAAATGACGGTCGGCAAACGTTTCCTAAATTGTCCTAATCCGGGCATTCCTTGTAGCAAATAGGTAATCTATATACACTAATGCCAAAGATAACTTAATTAGTTGAAAAAACAACAACAATTATTTACCTCTTTTCTTAACATATAGATACAAGTAGTGCATTACACCAGTATGCAATAATGGCACAGATGTCACCCATTATCATATCATTATTACTATTACTATTATTATTATTATCATTATTATTATTATTATCATTATTATTATTATTATCATTATTATTATTATTATTATTATTATTATTATTATTATTATTATTATTATTATTATTATTATCAATGTGTTTCACTGTAATATGACAATGGATGGCGTCAGTATCATCATTACATACTGGTGTAATGTACTACTTTACTACGCGGACGGAAAAACAATGTCTATTTTTATTTGTATATCTTATTAAGAGACAGATAATACTTGTTACATGTATTTATATATTTAGTACAAGGTAAATAGAATGCAATGTATTACTTTTCAATGACTTGTGTTGCGTTTATCATTACTATGCAACAGTTATCTACTTGCTGCGTAAAAGGAATACACGGATGGGAACAATTTGGTAGAATGGTATCACACGGCATTTTCATTCTTAATATACATTGCACTTGTCATTATCACCACCAGCCTCACCATCATAGCTCAAAGTTTACTTGCAATCTTCACTACTCATGTCACGTTCTCACAATCCTACCACTGCTCACAATCATTACACATCACAGAATACCAGGACCTACGCGCTCACCCACACACACGATCATCTGCCACAAAAAGCTATCCATCTCCATCAAGCATCTTATCTTCCTCGTGCTCGTCCTCCACACAGTCACCACCACACCAACATCACCATCACCACCACAGTAGCATCACCGTGGTCACCGTTGCCATCGTCACCACCACAGCCTGGCATACTCCCTACCGCCTCTGTGTGTGTTGGAGGGCAGTGGTGTTTGCTTAGGTTGTGGACACACTGCGATCATTATCCTGAGAGGATCCCCATAAAAGGAAAATATAGATGGAATATAGTGGTATTTTAACCCGTCATTGGTTCAGGGTAATTCATGACATTAGAAGTGTGTTTTGTGGTGGTGTTTTATATTCTATTTATAATGAATTTTCTTTTATTTATCGATTTGGTGGCCAAGTTTGAATAGTGATATCAAGTTATATAGCATGTCGCAAGTGTATTAAGTGTCACCTTATGTTCTGTTAATGTGTGGTATTATGCCACTTGTCTGTCTGTCTGTCTGTTTTTATGTCTGTCTGTCTGTATGTCTGTATGTATGTATCTATGTATGTGTGGTTGACGAAATAACATAAATAACGAGCTCTTTTTCCTGCTGGTAATCGCTGACTGAGATGAATAATAGATAATGATACATAAACAAATCGATCAATGACTTAGATGATAGATAATGAAAAATCAATGAATAACTTATGATTTTTTTTCTTTTTTCATGCAGTAAATTAAAAAAAAACAATAGTGATGTGGATAAGTTAATATTAGTGTTGTTATTGATGTTAGTGTTGTTAGTGTTGTTAGTAGTGTTAGTGTTGTTAGTGTTGTTAGTGTTAGTGTTAGTGTTGTTAGTGTTAATGTTGTTAGTGTTAGTGTTGTTAGTGTTAGTGTTGTTAGTGTTAGTGTTAGTGTTGTTAGTGTTAGTGTTGTTAGTGTTAGTGTTGTTAGTGTTAGTGTTGTTAGTGTTAGTGTTGTTAGTGTTAGTGTTGTTAGTGTTAGTGTTGTTAGTGTTAGTGTTGTTAGTGTTAGTGTTGTTAGTGTTAGTGTTGTTAGTGTTGTTAGTGTTAGTGTTGTTAGTGTTAGTGTTGTTAGTGTTAGTGTTGTTAGTGTTAGTGTTGTTAGTGTTGTTAGTGTTAGTGTTGTTAGTGTTAGTGTTGTTAGTGTTGTTAGTGTTAGTGTTGTTAGTGTTAGTGTTGTTAGTGTTAGTGTTGTTAGTGTTAGTGTTAGTGATGTTAGTGTTAGTGTTGTTAGTGTTAGTGTTAGTGTTGTTAGTGTTAGTGTTGTTAGTGTTAGTGTTGTTAGTGTTAGTGTTGTTAGTGTTAGTGTTGTTAGTGTTAGTGTTGTTAGTGTTAGTGTTGTTAGTGTTAGTGTTGTTAGTGTTAGTGTTAGTGTTGTTAGTGTTAGTGTTAGTGTTGTTAGTGTTAGTGTTGTTAGTGTTAGTGTTGTTAGTGTTGTTAGTGTTAGTGTTGTTAGTGTTAGTGTTGTTAGTGTTAGTGTTGTTAGTGTTGTTAGTGTTAGTGTTGTTAGTGTTAGTGTTGTTAGTGTTGTTAGTGTTAGTGTTGTTAGTGTTGTTAGTGTTAGTGTTGTTAGTGTTAGTGTTGTTAGTGTTGTTAGTGTTAGTGTTGTTAGTGTTAGTGTTGTTAGTGTTGTTAGTGTTAGTGTTGTTAGTGTTAGTGTTGTTAGTGTTAGTGTTGTTAGTGTTAGTGTTGTTAGTGTTAGTGTTGTTAGTGTTAGTGTTAGTGTTGTTAGTGTTAGTGTTAGTGTTGTTAGTGTTAGTGTTGTTAGTGTTAGTGTTAGTGTTGTTAGTGTTAGTGTTAGTGTTGTTAGTGTTAGTGTTGTTAGTGTTAGTGTTGTTAGTGTTGTTAGTGTTAGTGTTGTTAGTGTTGTTAGTGTTAGTGTTGTTAGTGTTGTTAGTGTTAGTGTTGTTAGTGTTAGTGTTGTTAGTGTTAGTGTTGTTAGTGTTAGTGTTGTTAGTGTTAGTGTTGTTAGTGTTAGTGTTAGTGTTGTTAGTGTTAGTGTTGTTAGTGTTAGTGTTAGTGTTGTTAGTGTTGTTAGTGTTAGTGTTAGTGTTGTTAGTGTTAGTGTTGTTAGTGTTAGTGTTGTTAGTGTTAGTGTTAGTGTTGTTAGTGTTAGTGTTAGTGTTG
>JAPQNM010001471.1:25000-37500 GCA_029783475.1 Metacarcinus magister | reverse complement strand
TGGCAGGCCTAGTGATCACCCCGCACCAGTCACCATGCAGCACCCTGCCATGGCAGGCCTGGTGATCACCCCGCACCAGTCACCATGCAGCACCCTGCCATGGCAGGCCTGGTGATCACCCCGCACCAGTCACCATGCAGCACCCTTCCATGGCAGGCCTGGTGATCACCCCGCACCAGTCACCATGCAGCACCCTGCCATGGCAGGCCTGGTGATCACCCCGCACCAGTCACCATGCAGCACCCTTCCATGGCAGGCCTGGTGATCACCCCGCACCAGTCACCATGCAGCACCCTGCCATGGCAGGCCTGGTGATCACCCCGCACCAGTCACCATGCAGCACCCTGCCATGGCAGGCCTGGTGATCACCCCGCACCAGTCACCATGCAGCACCCTTCCATGGCAGGCCTGGTGATCACCCCGCACCAGTCACCATGCAGCACCCTGCCATGGCAGGCCTGGTGATCACCCCGCACCAGTCACCATGCAGCACCCTGCCATGGCAGGCCTGGTGATCACCCCGCACCAGTCACCATGCAGCACCCTGCCGTGGCAGGCCTGGTGATCACCCCGCACCAGTCACCATACAGCACCCTGCCATGGCAGGCCTGGTGATTACCCCGCACCAGTCACCATGCAGCACCCTTCCACGGCAGGCCTGGTGATCACCCCGCACCAGTCACCATGCAGCACCCTGCCATGGCAGGCCTGGTGATCAATCCGCACCAGTCACCATGCAGCATCCTGCCATGGCAGGCCTGGTGATTACCCCGCACCAGTCACCATACAGCACCTTTCCATGGCAGGCCTGGTGATCACCCCGCACCAGTCACCATGCAGCACCCTGCCATGGCAGGCCTGGTGATCACCCCGCACCAGTCACCATGCAGCACCCTGCCCTGGCAGGCCTGGTGATCACCCCGCACCAGTCACCATGCAGCACCCTGTCATGACAGACCTGGTGATCACTCCGCACCAGTCACCATGCAGCACCCTGCCATGGCAGGACTGGTGATCACTCAGCTCCAGTCACCATGCAGCACCCTGCCATGGCAGGCCTGGTGATCACCCCGCACCAGTCACCATGCAGCATCCTGCCATGGCAGGCCTGGTGATCACTCCGCACCAGTCACCCTGCAGCACCCTGCCATGGCAGGCCTGGTGATCACCCCGCACCAGTCACCATGCAGCACCCTTCCATGGCAGGCCTGGTGATCACCCCGCACCAGGCACCATGCAGCACCCTGCCATGGCAGGCCTGGTGATCACCCCGCACCAGTCACCATGCAGCACCCTTCCATGGCAGGCCTGGTGATCACCCCGCACCAGTCACCATGCAGCACCCTGCCATGGCAGGCCTGGTGATCACCCCGCACCAGTCACCATGCAGCACCCTGCCATGGCAGGCCTGGTGATCACCCCGCACCAGTCACCATGCAGCACCCTGCCATGGCAGGCCTGGTGATCACCCCGCACCAGTCACCATGCAGCACCCTGCCATGGCAGGCCTGGTGATCACCCCGCACCAGTCACCATGCAGCACCCTGCCATGGCAGGCCTGGTGATCACCCCGCACCAGTCACCATGCAGCACCCTGCCGTAGCAGGCCTGGTGATCACCCCGCACCAGTCACCATACAGCACCCTGCCATGGCAGGCCTGGTGATTACCCCGCACCAGTCACCATGCAGCACCCTTCCACGGCAGGCCTGGTGATCACCCCGCACCAGTCACCATGCAGCACCCTGCCATGGCAGGCCTGGTGATCAATCCGCACCAGTCACCATGCAGCATCCTGCCATGGCAGGCCTGGTGATTACCCCGCACCAGTCACCATACAGCACCTTTCCATGGCAGGCCTGGTGATCACCCCGCACCAGTCACCATGCAGCACCCTGCCATGGCAGGCCTGGTGATCACCCCGCACCAGTCACCATGCAGCACCCTGCCCTGGCAGGCCTGGTGATCACCCCGCACCAGTCACCATGCAGCACCCTGTCATGACAGACCTGGTGATCACTCCGCACCAGTCACCATGCAGCACCCTGCCATGGCAGGACTGGTGATCACTCAGCTCCAGTCACCATGCAGCACCCTGCCATGGCAGGCCTGGTGATCACCCCGCACCAGTCACCATGCAGCATCCTGCCATGGCAGGCCTGGTGATCACTCCGCACCAGTCACCCTGCAGCACCCTGCCATGGCAGGCCTGGTGATCACCCCGCACCAGTCACCATGCAGCACCCTTCCATGGCAGGCCTGGTGATCACCCCGCACCAGGCACCATGCAGCACCCTGCCATGGCAGGCCTGGTGATCACCCCGCACCAGTCACCATGCAGCACCCTTCCATGGCAGGCCTGGTGATCACCCCGCACCAGTCACCATGCAGCACCCTGCCATGGCAGGCCTGGTGATCACCCCGCACCAGTCACCATGCAGCACCCTGCCATGGCAGGCCTGGTGATCACCCCGCACCAGTCACCATGCAGCACCCTGCCATGGCAGGCCTGGTGATCACCCCACACCAGTCACCCTGCAGCACCCTGCCATGGCAGGCCTGGTGATCACTCCGCACCAGTCACCATGCAGCACCCTGCCATGGCAGGCCTGGTGATCACCCCACACCAGTCACCATGCAGCACCCTTCCATGGCAGGCCTGGTGATCACCCCGCACCAGTCACCATGCAGCACCCTGCCATGGCAGGCCTGGTGATCACTCCGCACCAGTCACCATGCAGCACCCTTCCATGGCAGGCCTGGTGATCACCCCGCACCAGTCACCATGCAGCACCCTGCCATGGCAGGCCTGGTGATCACCCCGCACCAGTCACCATGCAGCACCCTGCCATGGCAGGCCTGGTGATTACCCCGCACCAGTCACCATGCAGCACCCTTCCACGGCAGGCCTGGTGATCACCCCGCACCAGTCACCATGCAGCACCCTGCCATGGCAGGGCTGGTGATCAATCCGCACCAGTCACCATGCAGCATCCTGCCATGGCAGGCCTGGTGATCACCCCGCACCAGTCACCATGCAGCACCCTGCCATGGCAGGGCTGGTGATCAATCCGCACCAGTCACCATGCAGCATCCTGCCATGGCAGGTCTGGTGATCACCCCGCACCAGTCACCATGCAGCACCCTTCCATGGCAGGCCTGGTGATCACCCCGCACCAGTCACCATGCAGCACCCTGCCATGGCAGGCCTGGTGATCACTCCGCACCAGTCACCATGCAGCACCCTGCCATGGCAGGCCTGGTGATCACTCCCCTCCAGTCACCATGCAGCACCCTGCCATGGCAGGCCTGGTGATCACCCCGCACCAGTCACCATGCAGCACCCTTCCATGGCAGGCCTGGTGATCACCCCGCACCAGTCACCATGCAACACCCTGCCATGGCAGGCCTGGTGATCAACCCGCACCAGTCACCATGCAGCACCCTGCCATGGCAGGCCTGGTGATCAACCTGCACCAGTCACCATGCAGCACCCTGCCATGGCAGGCCTGGTGATCACCCCGCACCAGTCACCATGTAGCACCCTTCCATGGCAGGCCTGGTGATCACCCCGCACCAGTCACCCTGCAGCACCCTTCCATGGCAGGCCTGGTGATCACCCCGCACGCACCAGTCACCATGCAGCACCCTTCCATGGCAGGCCTGGTGATCAGCCCGCACGCACCAGTCACCATGCAGCACCCTGCCATGGCAGGCCTGGTGATCACCCCGCACCAGTCACCATGCAGCACCCTTCCATGACAGGCCTGGTGATCACCCCGCACCAGTCACCATGCAGCACCCTTCCATGACAGGCCTGGTGATCACCCCGCACCAGTCACCATGCAGCACCCTTCCATGGCAGGCCTGGTGATCACCCCGCACCAGTCACCATGCAGCACCCTTCCATGGCAGGCCTGGTGATCACCCCGCACGCACCAGTCACCATGCAGCACCCTGCCATGGCAGGTCTGGTGATCACCCCGCACCAGTCACCATGCAGCACCCTTCCATGGCAGGCCTGGTGATCACCCCGCACCAGTCACCATGCAGCACCCTGCCATGGCAGGCCTGGTGATCACCCCGCACCAGTCACCATGCAGCACCCTTCCATGGCAGGCCTGGTGATCACCCCGCAAGCACCAGTCACCATGCAGCACCCTTCCATGGCAGGCCTGGTGATCACCCCGCACCAGTCACCATGCAGCACCCTTCCATGGCAGGCCTGGTGATCACCCCGCACCAGTCACCATGCAACACCCTGCCATGGCAGGCCTGGTGATCAACCCGCACCAGTCACCATGCAGCACCCTGCCATGGCAGGCCTGGTGATCACCCCGCACCAGTCACCCTGCAGTACCCTGCCATGGCAGGCCTGGTGATCACCCCGCACCAGTCACCATGCAGCACCCTGCCATGGCAGGCCTGGTGATCACCCCGCACCAGTCACCATGCAGCACCCTTCCATGGCAGGCCTGGTGATCACCCCGCACCAGTCACCCTGCAGCACCCTTCCATGGTAGGCCTGGTGATCACCCCGCACGCACCAGTCACCATGCAGCACCCTTCCATGGCAGGCCTGGTGATCACCCCGCACCAGTCACCATGCAGCATCCTTCCATGGCAGGCCTGGTGATCACCCCGCACCAGTCACCATGCAGCACCCTGCCATGGCAGGCCTGGTGATCACCCCGCACCAGTCACCATGCAGCACCCTTCCATGGCAGGCCTAGTGATCACCCCGCACCAGTCACCATGCAGCACCCTTCCATGGCAGGCCTGGTGATCACCCCGCACCAGTCACCATGCTACACCCTGCCATGGCAGGCCTGGTGATCAACCCGCACCAGTCACCATGCAGCACCCTGCCATGGCAGGCCTGGTGATCAACCCGCACCAGTCACCATGCAGCACCCTTCCATGGCAGGCCTGGTGATCACCCCGCACCAGTCACCATGCAACACCCTGCCATGGCAGGCCTGGTGATCAACCCGCACCAGTCACCATGCAGCACCCTGCTATGGCAGGCCTGGTGATCACCCCGCACCAGTCACCATGCAACACCCTGCCATGGCAGGCCTGGTGATCAACCCGCACCAGTCACCATGCAGCACCCTTCCCTTACCAAGTAACTCCCTACACGAAGCATGGACTTGACCCCAACCACGAACTTTGTGCCCCTCCACCACCCTTTGACCTCCTCCACTCAAATTATGAGTTTCAGAAAAGAAAAAATATATGATCAAGACAGAAGACAATAGAGATGAAAGCATATAATAGAATACACAAGCAAAATATATCTTATTTGAAAACAAAAACAAAAAAACACTCATATTAAACAAAAGAGATGCGAAAGAAGAATTGCATCGAACTCTTTCTTTCAGCCTAATAAACTTTTAAATACCTGAAGACAAATAATTGAACATATTATTACTTGTGAGAGGAGGAGGAGGAGGAAGAGGAGGAGGAGGAGGAGGAGGAGGAGGAGGAGGAAGAAGAAGAAGAAGAGGAGGAGTATGAGGGCAGTGGGTGTTCTGTTCCTAGTGTTTGGAAACCTTGGAGATGGTATTCCCACATCATTGAAGTCTGTCATAAATAATGCGAGATTGTGCGCCGACTGCCAACAACTGTCTATGTTTAGCTGGGTCCCGTCCCGTCCCATCCCGTCCCGTGCTGCGACTACGCCATACACACACACACACACACACACACACACACACACACACACACACACACACACACACACACATTCTGTCGTCTCTTCACTGGTAAACAAACTTATCATATCAATATCTTTATGTTTATATTTTTTTCCCTGTTATCTCCTCGTCTGTGGTTGGTCGCTTTTCTATCTCACTCGATCCATCCACGTTTATTATTGTTTTTTTACTCCCCATTCTTGGTTGTGATTGGTGTTCCAACTAAATGATTATAGCGTGATCGGTCGAAAAGGAGTATTTCTTATCAAGTGTTCCAGTTTCCAAAAAGGGACAAGGAAGGGTTGGCAGTCGAAGGACAAGGCGTCACGGACAAGGCAGAGAGATAAGGTTACAGCAGCAAGAGTAGGGCAGACTAGTATTGGGGCAAGGCAGGGCAAGGCAAGGCAAGGCAAAGCAAGGCAATGCACGGTTACAAGGTGGGTGGGTAGGGCGGCGAGTCAATGGCAGGGCGTCAAAGGCAGGATGACAGCAGAGTGGTGAGCGGCAAGGCACCACGACATGCAAAAACAAATGACGAAACAGACAGCGACCTCTAGATAAGTAGAGAAGCAAGTAAAGGAACGAACCAAGATCAAAATAGGAATACCGGTGTTCGCAAGGCTTACTGAGAATACTTTTCTTTCCTCCACATCACCTCCTCTTCCTTCGTCATGTGTGCTGCGTCCTAACCTAACCTAACCTAACCTAACCTGAAGAAGGGAGTCGGCGGCTACAGTAACGTCCGCTGTAGGTGACCCTGACGCCGAGGCTCCAGGCCGCGCCACACCTCACTACACCTTTAATTTAATAAGGTCGAGAGAAGTGAGGAGTGGGAGGGGGGAGGGGGGGTGTTTCACCTTGAACCTCCCTCCAGCACCTGTCACCTGCCCCTCCACCAGGTGGCTCGACACTCCACCTTCAGCCTCGTCTCCTCCTCCTCCTCCTCCTTTTCCTCATTTTTGTCTTTCTCCTCCTCCTCCTCCTTCTCTTCTTCCTCCTCCTCCTCCTCCTCCCCCCGTTTCTCTGGTGCACAAGGTCCTCCCACTAGGATGTGCAGGCGGTCCTTGAAGCATTGGCCAGCTGGTTCTCTTTCAGACTACCACATGGCACGAGACTCACTTTGCCCAACACCCTGCTTCACCCTGCCTCACCCTGCCGAACACCCTACCTCACCCTGCCCAACACCCTGCCTTACCCTGCCTCACCCTGCCGAACACCCTGCCGTGCCTCGCTCCACCACAAGGCTGCATCAACGCCATGCCACAACCACCCTGCCTCACCCTGCCCTTACTAGTTTCGTCACAAATACGCTTCAAGGCTTGAAGGCACGCTACCCCTGCCCCTTCCTCTGCCTCTACCCCCCCCTCCCCAATGCCTTTCAAGACCCTACCAGCATGTTGTGGAGCCCCGAGCCGCCACTTAGTGGAGGGAGAGTCTGGGTGCAGTGTGATGGAGGCGTTGGCAGGTCACGGTACGGTGATCGATACAGGTGGTGGTGGTGGTGGTGGTGGTGGTGGTGGTGGTGGTGGTCATTAAGGTCGCAGGTCACCTTCCTTCGCGCCCCGACACCTTGCTTGAGCAGAAGGGAAAATGAAACCTTCACGCGACGCGCGACGCGGCGCTGAAGGTGATTAACTGAGTGGCCGGCGACGGAGACGGAGACGAGGCACGTAATGAACACTGTTTAGAATAAGAAGATAAAAGGGATTACTGTGTAGTAGAGAGGAAGGGTGTGCTGTGCTGTGCTGTGCTGGGATGATGTGGTGGGTGGTGTGGTGGGTGGTGGGTGGTGGGTGGTGGGTGGTGTGGTGGGTGGTGGGTGGTGTGGTGGGTGATGGGTGGTGGCGTGGTGTGGCTCCTCGCCTCCCTGCCTTGCTAGGCGACGCGGAGCCATTACAGAGGTCTGTCGAGGTGCTTCTGACACTCTTCATTACGCTGTCACTTTCTCTACCAGTGCAACCTGCTGCGGCCTGCTGCGGCCTGCGGGACCACCCCTGCCGCATGCCGCTGGCGCGGGGCATTGCTCTCCTTGTGTGTGTGTGTGTATGCATGTGTGCGACGCCTGCCATACACACACACACACACACATGGTGGTAGGCAGCAGTAACAGGAGGCTGGCCGAAAGACGGGCGTGTGAGCAAGCGTCGGGAATCTTGGTGAGGAGCGCGACCCAAAAGTGTGGCAGATACTGATACTTGGAGGCGGGGAGGGGGGGGGGGCTGCTTTGTTGACGCATCGGGAGAGGAATGGGACTTGTAGGTACGGGAGCAGGTGGAGGGGGGCTGGGGGGGGCGTCACCTGAGCTCCTCCACCTGAGCTGTGTGAGGAGTCTCGGAGGCGGCGGGACGGCAGCGGAGGAAGGGAATCGCTGAGACCAATAACCTTATCAGGAGCACCACGTCGTGTGTGTGTGTGTGTGTGTGTGCCGCGAGGATGGGTTAGGGTTGGACAGGGTGCCTTCATTTGTCCTCTGCCGCTGGATCACCCTGTCACTAGGGTGGGGTGGTGGGTGGGGTACAGGTGGGTGGTGAGTGCCTCGCCACGCAGTAATACCCTTGCGTGCCGTGCCTCCAGGACCGTTGCAGTGGTGGTGAGGCGTAGTATTGGCGACGTAGCGGTAGTGTGGTTAGTTCAATTAGTTTAATTAAATTTTATCATTTTAATAGGGTAAAATTAAGGCCAATGTGGTTTGGTAATTAATGTAGAAAAGTTTAGCAAGAGGAACATACTCGATAGCGCACGCGCGTGCGTGTTATTCACCATGGTCTGGAGGATCACGTGCTGGACTCGAGATTATCAGCCGTTACCCTCCCCGAAAGGCTTGTTTCAATAGTTTGATTGAGTCCTGAGTGTGAGGTTGAGTTCCTGGTTTGTCTTCTAAGGTAGGGAACAGGCGGGCAGCCAAAGGGGGGAGAGGCTGCATTCAACATACTGTGACTGCACTGATTGATTGACTTGGCACCAAGTATGAAGCGTTAACTATATGTAACATCTGTCCATTTTGTTATAGCTTGTGATCGTGTGCCACGCGATACACTACTTACAATATTATAAAGGGTTAGGTGTGGTGCAGTGATGTTAGCAGGCTTTATGGAGGCAAAGATGAACTTGCCTCTTGTCTGTTATTTGGTGTAGGTTTTTAGTATATACACTGTAACACATAATATTATAGGAACTACTGCTGTCACACCTGCGATTGGTGTGAGACAAGGCTCCCCACAGCTTGTTTCATATTTATAATGTTTGTAAATGACCTTATTACTTTAACTAAGTGTGGCTGTTGTATAGAGGGTTTCTTAAGGTGACTTCATATTTTTGTGTTAATGAATAATACAGTCCTTCTATCTACAACTAGACAAGGAATGGAACAAGAGTTAGGTTTACTGAATCAATACAGTCACGATAATGGAATGCTTGCTAATAATAAAAAACAAAACTAAATTCTTTGTTTTCAATTGTTCTCTACAGGAGCAGACTCTTTCCATAGTTGGGCAGATGGTTGTGAAATGATGCGACAAATAAGTATATCTGGCACCCTTTTTACATCTGATGAGTTTTTATCATCAGCAATAACAACACATGCTCAACCAAAGATGTGCCGTATTCTTAACTTCAATGTGTGTCTTTGTTTGAGAAAAATAATGATGTACCATTTAATGTGAAGTTTACAGTTACAATACTGTTTTTATGTCAACAATATTGTACAGATGTAAATCCTGGTTGAATAAAAACTTAAAAACAGTCGAAAACTTATACAATTGGAGCATAAAGCAATTACAGTGTGTTCGAATGTTTCCATGTAGAGACGTGTGTTAGGTTGAGCTTGTCTTACCACCACTTAGGTTCAGAGTCAAGGCAAAACAACACAGGTTCTTCCAACGTGTGTAGGACGAGAACAAACGTATGGTAGAAGTCCCTTGGGTGCATGTTGTAAAGTTGGTTCTTCATACTAACATCGTTACAAGTAAATATGTAGATGGGATTGTCAGGGATAAAGTAGGTGAAATTGACTCCTTAAAGCTATCTATGTCTAACTCCATGTGATCCAGGCGAGTTACGTACCGTTTGCTTAACCCTGACTTAGAGTTAATGAGTTGTACTTAAGAAAAGGCAATGTCAAAGGAGTTTATAGAATTGCATATAATCAGTTTAAATTAAGTGGACATAAACTTTACCTGATTGTATATTTCTGCTTATTTCTATCAATGTTATGAAGATTTTATACATTTTTTTCTTGTCTTTCTCCCTAACTTTTAAGTACAATTTGTTATCTTAGATTTGATGTTTAATATTAATTCATTTATTTTGTTAGGTAAAGGGTGTGTTCTTTTATGAAATTTAGTTCAAGAAATTTCATGTTCTCATTCGAACCTGTTTATGTTAAGCTGTGTGTGGGTAATGAACTATCTATTTCTTTTAATTTGTTTACATATTTTATAGTATATTAACAACGTAGAAGAGGTTGTTGTGTTTGTGTTTTCCCATTGCATTTGACCTTTTCTGACCCATCTCCACCTCCTGTTTTACCATTTCCTTGAAGTTAATTTCCTTTTCTCCTCTTCCACTCCCGTTCCAGTTTCCTCTGCCATCATTATCCTCCTTTTCCTTACCCTTTCCATACCCTTCCTCATTCCTCCCATCGTAGTAACCCCCCTTCCCCTCCTTCCCCTCCTAGCCCCCCACCTTCATTAATAGCCTTACCACAGCTACACCCTCTCCACCACCACCACCACCACCACCACTACCACCACCACCACCACCACCACCACCACCACCACCACCACCACCACCACCACCACAACAATGAGTGTCACCTCTCTCCATCTCTCCCCTTCCCACCCCTTCCCGCCCCGCTTCCCTCCCCTTCCCGTCCCCCTTCCCCCCCCCCTTCCTCACACCTGATTCCCATCAACATCTGGCTCCTCACTCCACTAAGTGTCTTAGAAAAACTGGTTCAAAACAAACTAAACCTAGAAGCTATTTTCTTGATCTCTTAATTTACTTTGAACACACACACACACACACACACACACACACACACACACACACACACACACACACACACACACACACACACACACACACACACACACACACACACACACACACACACTCTCTCTCTCTCTCTCTCTCTCTCTCTCTCTCTCTCTCTCTCTCTCTCTCTCTCTCTCTCTCTCTCTCTCTCTCTCTCTCTCTCTCTCTCTCTCTCTCTCTCTCTCTCTCTCTCTTTCTATATATTTTTTTTTATTTTTACTTTATCTTGGTTTTGTTCATTTTTGATAATGTTTTTTCTATTTATTTTTTTAAAGTTAGGTTAATCTTATATATATATATATATATATATATATATATATATATATATATATATATATATTTTTTCTTCTATGTCTTGGCCTCTAGCAGCTGTAGGCTATCTACTGCACGGCTCTGATGCCCTGTAGGAGTTATTGTTAGCCGTGATGATGGTGGTTGACCCTCGGCCGTTAGTGGTTGGTGCAGTCAAAGTATATATACTATAATAACAAGTAAACCCACTGAGGGAGTATTGATATAGTATATATACTTTGGGTGCAGTATTGTTCAAGTGACGCCAGTGGAGGTTCATGCCGCCCCCTCAAGTCCCTGATGCACTCGCAGTAGAAGACAGGGTTGAGTAGCAGCATGTGGGTTTATTCGGCCACTCGACAATAGCTTAAAAAATGGCCAAACGGACATTCAGTTCACCACTTCCATGCTCTGACCACTCGGCCATCTCCTCCTCTTCCCTTAATTCTCCTGTTTTAATTTCTATATATTCGACAAAATTCAACTTTTTTTTCTAATTTCCAGGTAAGGTTGCTTTAATGAACGTTCCTTTAGTTTAGAGTTAAGATGTTCGCTTTAGTTGCAGTTTAACATCAGGTGAAGAGTGTTCCATTAGTAGTATGTTAGCGGAGGAGCGTGTCGTGATGAGGGCAGGTACGTGGCGAGGCAGACGACCGATCGCACGTCACTACAAACACAACGCCTTTCTCTATGTTATCTGCACCATCTCCTGCTGTCATGGGGTGGTGGAGGCGCCCCGCGAAGCTCTCTGCTGGCTGGCTCACGCTCCACCACCCTCAAGGAGATGCAAGAACACTCCTCTACCACCACGCCACACACACGACACACACACGCCACACACCACACACGCGACACACTCTCCCACGCCTCTCCTTTAGCCTTCATATGTCACAACGGCGCCGCTGCCAACCTGTGCGAGTTATGACACAGTGTTTTTTTTGTTGTGGTGACAGGCAAGGTTGGGTGGGTGGAGGCGACAGTGGTAGGTACCGGCGCCCATAGTACAGGAAGGTGCAGGTGGTATAGCCTAAGGTGGAGTCAGGGTGTGTGGAAGTGGTTTTGGGTGGTCATGTGTGGCCCCAGGACGAGGGTCAAGGGGGTGATGACCTTGATATGAAAGTCAAAGGCTCAAAGATATGGAATAATAATAATAAAAAAAAACATGGTTATCTTATCTAGAGATCCAACTGGACATTAACTTTTTATAGATCATGTTCAGGAGAGAAAACTATATGAAAGGTTATTGGTCCGTTGTCTGGGTTAGTGAGTGTCTGGCGTGTGATACAACTCAACCTCACCGCACCTCAACACAACAGTCATACTTACTCTCCCTCCCGCCCACGCCCACTGTTGGTTACGAGCAGACAAACAATAGCGAGCTCAACATGCGATGCCAAAGTTTAATTTTAAGCGGAGGTTGACTAGATACTTTAAAACTTACTCAATGAAAAAAACACATTGTCGAGTAGAGATATCG
>JAPQNM010001471.1:7500-10000 GCA_029783475.1 Metacarcinus magister | reverse complement strand
TGGTGCCAACGTTTAATGATATAGAGAAGAAAAAAAACGAAAAAAAAACGTGTAGTACAATGAAAATAACTTGGCTGTATTTTGTGATTTTGTAATATGTAAAATGGAACCTTTTATCAAGTTCTTCCATTCTTCTTCTCTTTTTCCTTTTTCACTTGTCTTTCTCCTCCTTCTCTCTTTCGACCACTGTGCTGATAATATAAACCACCACCACCTCTTCGTCCTCCTTCTCTTCCTGCTCTTCCTCCTCTTCCTCCTTCTCCTTCTCCTCCTACTCCTTCTATTCCTTACCACTATCACCACCACCACCACCATCACCATTACTACTACTACTACTACTACTACTACTACTACTACTACTACTACTACTATTACTAATACACCACCATCTTATCATTAATACCACCACAACAACTGTCTCGCCAACACCTTCACATGACACTTCACCACCACCACCACCACCACTACCACCACCACCACCACCACCACTAGGCCAAGGGTGGTGGAGGTGGTGGTGGTGGTGGTGGTGGTGGTGGTGGTGAGACTCATTTGATCTGACTCCAAATACCGACAACATACTTACTCGATAATGACGCACCAATTTAGAGATAACACACACACACACACACACACACACACACACACACACACACACACATGGCCACGTAAATCGATTATCATGTAAAGACGATAATTATGTTTGATTCGTATCGTTTTTTCTCTTTCTTTCTCTAATGACGTTTCCAAAAAGCCTTGATAAGAGAGAGAGAGAGAGAGAGAGAGAGAGAGAGAGAGAGAGAGAGAGAGAGAGAGAGAGAGAGAGAGAGAGAGAGAGAGAGAGAGATTGGCTGTGAGTGGACCAAAAGAGGGGAAGGTCTGTGACGTCTGTGACACATTAGTGGCTTGCCAACACACACACACACACACACACACACACACACACACACACACACACACACACACACACACACACACACACACACACACACACACACACACACACACACACACACACATTTCATTAGCATCAACAAGAGGCTTACCAACCACCACCACCACCATCACCACCAGACTGAACGCGGGTCGTGGCTATGGTTTAGGTTTGAGTAAAGGATGAACGGGGAGGAAGGAGGGGAGGAGAGAAAATAGGTCAAAACGAGAGACGAGGAGGAGGAGGAGGAGGAGGAGGAGGAGAAAAAAAGGAAAGGAATACAAAGGAAGGACAAACAGTAGCACACCTGTTGACATTTACGAGGCTGTTTGTATGAAATTTTGATCCCTATAAGGAGAATGACCTCACCCCACTACCTGTGTACGTGGTGTTGATGGCTGGTACTTAGCTAACAAGAGGATGAGGTAATAGTAGGCGTGGAAAGGTACGGCTGTCAAGCGATAGTGTCCGTCAGGTAGACACATCTGTTACCTTTTCCAACTTCCTCCCGCAGCCTTTCCACCCGGAGGCAAAGCGAGATAAAAAAGAGTGGTCTTCCCTCTTAGTACATGGGCAAAAGAGAGAGAGAGAGAGAGAGAGAGAGAGAGAGAGAGAGAGAGAGAGAGAGAGAGAGAGAGAGAGAGAGAGAGAGAGAGAGAGAGAGAGAGAGAGAGAGAGAGAGAGAGAGAGAGAGAGAGAGAGAGAGAGAGAGAGAGAGAGTTAAAAAGGTAGTACTAGATATAAAAGTGATTCAAAGGCGAGTAAGAGAGATATAGAAAGAACAGTTAAGTGTAAGAGATGCAAAAGTGTTTCTTAATAACATATACAAAAAGACAAAAAAAATGGAAAAAAAACCTAGTAATATGAGATGGAAATGAGTGAGTGAGTGAGTGAGTGAGTGAGTGAGTGAGTGAGTGAGTGAAAAGTTGAAGGAAGAGATGTAGAAAAGTAGGAAATAAAGTTGTTTTTTACTCAACAAAAAACATGATATAGTAAAAACCCAGGCAGAAAGTAACACCGAAAAGAAGAAGTTGCAGTGTACATGTTGGGAGTGGAGTTCCTCAAGGTTCTGTGATTGGGCCTCTTCTCTTCCTGGTCTACATCAACCACGTTGTTTCTAATTTGTCTTGTAAATATTGTTCTTAAATTATACCTAGCTGCCCCAATCTCTAAAGACGACTTTGAACTAAGCCATTACTTGATGCAGAGAGATGTAAACAAACTCCATGAGACCAGTCTTTCATGGGGCTTGTCGTTTTCTGTTGAGAAATGTGTTACAGTTAGATTTTGTAGACGGTTCCATAATGTACCCGATTCACTTACATATTTTATTGGTAATCAACAAATTCCTGTTAAACAAATGCATAAAGATCTGGGTGTATGGGTAGACCATGAACTTAAGTTCCATCTACATGTAAGAGAAACTGCAACGAAGGCAAGTGGTGTGGGATTTGGCATTCTTAAGGGTACGGTGTGTCGCTTCCCTGAATTTATGAGAGCTGTATTTATTACCCATATACGACCAATCTTGGACTACTCGTCTGTGGTGTGGAACACAGGCTATCTTGG
>JAPQNM010001468.1:0-33590 GCA_029783475.1 Metacarcinus magister | reverse complement strand
CATAATATCAGTTATTCATTTATTAGGTCTATCAGATGCTAGCAATTATATTTCCCATATATCTCTAATAGCTTTCAAAGAAAAGACGAGGAAAGTCATGTTTTATATAAAATACGTTGTATACGCGTAATATTAGTCATAGTACACACAAAATTATCATAATATCAGTTGTACAGTGACAATGAATTAGGTGTATCAGATGAGGCTAAATGATAGTATCCAATCTCGCTATCGCTTGCGAGAAACGAGGAAGAAAGAATTAGTAAAATTCACCTATATATGAGTATTAATGAAAATATTCCTACTGACCGTAGTAGCTTTTAATTAGGTCTACAGATGCTGCAATGATATTTCACAAATATCTCTAATAGCTTTCGAGGGAACAATGAGGAGTAAAAATAATGGTGTTCTATAAATATTAGTTGCATTTTACTGCGTAATTATTACGTCATAGAACCAAATATTCTATGACGTTTACAGTTTAATTAGTTGTATCGGAGCTGCAAATGTATTTACAAGATCTCTAATAGCCTTTCGAGAAAAAAATGAGGAGGAAGTCATGTTTTTAAATAAATATTCGTTAAATTTATGGGTAATTATTACTCATAGAACAAATAGTCATAATATCAGTTTTTACAATTTAATTAGGTCTATCAGATGCTGCAATGATATTCCATCTCTCTATAGCTTTCGGAAAATGAGGAGGAGGAAAGAAGTAGTTTAATATAAAATATAAGTTTCATTTTAGCGTAATTCTTGTCATCGAACAAATTTCATAATTCAGTATTCACTCTTTGAATAGGTCTATCAGTGCTGCAATTATATTTCAATATCTCTTAATAGCTTTCAGAAAATGACGAGGAAAGTCAGTTTTATTATAAAAATACGGTTTATTTATAGTCATCGAAACAAATATTCAATAATATCAGTTGTAAAGTTGCAATTAGGTTTATCAGATGATGCAATGATATTTCATTATCCTAATAGCTTTCGAGGGAAACGAGGACAAGAAAGTAATTTAAAAAAAAAAGTAAAATCAGTATTTATTAGTAGTAATGTGAAAATATTCATAATGACAGTAGTAGATTTTATTAGGTTATCAGATGCTGCAATGATATTGCCAATATCTATAATAGGCTTTCGAGGAAAATGAGGAGTAAATCATGTTTTTATATCAAATCATAAGTTTCATTTTACTGGTAATTATTAGTCATAGACAAATATTCATAATGACAGTGTAAGTGAATTTAGTGGATCGGATGCGGCAATCAATATTTCCAATATCTCTAATTAGCTTTCGAGCGAAAATGAGGCGGAAAGTCATGTTTTTAAATAAATATTAAGTTTATTTTACTGCGTAATTATACTCATAGACAAAAAAATTATTCATAATTCAGTTTTCAATAATTAGGTCTATTCAGATGCTGGATGATATTTCCAATATCTTCACTAGCTTTCGGGGAAAATGAGGGAGGAAAGTCAGTTTACATATAAATATTAAGTTTCATTTTACTGGCGTAATTATTAGTCATAGAACAAATATTATAATATCAGTTTTATTCAATTTAATTTAGGTCAGCGATGCTGCAATTAATTTCCAATATTTCGAAAGCTTTCAAGAAAGACGGAGGAAAGTAAGTTTTGTATATAAAAAATACGGTTTAGTTATAGTCATAGAACAAATATTCATAATATCAGTTGGTAAGTTGAATATAGGTTTATCAGATGATGCAATGATATTTCCAATTATCTCTAATAGCTTCGAGAAACGAGGAAGAAATAATTAAAAAAAAAGTAAATGCAGTATTTAGTAGTATTAATGAAAATATTATAAGACAGTAGCTAAGACTTTTAATTAGGTCGATCAGATGTGCAATGATATTTCCAATATCCTCTTAAGAGCTTCGAGAAAAATGAGGAGTAAAATTATGTTTTATATAAATATTAAGTTTCATTTTACTGCGTCAATATTAGTCAATAGAACCAAAATATATTAATGACAGTTTGTACAGTTTTAATTAGTTGTAGCTGATGCTGGAAATCATTTCCAATAACTCTAATAGCTTTCGAGAAATGAGGAGGAAGTCGTGGTTTGTTTTTAAATAAATAATTAAGTTTAATTTATGCGTAATTATTACTCATAGAAAACAAATATTCATTAATCTCAGTTTACATTAATTAGGTCTATCAGATGCTGCAATGCATATTTTCAATATCTTCTAATAGCTTCGGGAAAATGGAGGAAAGTCATGTTTACATATAAATATTAAGTTTCATTTTACTGCGTAATTATTAGTCAAGAACAAATATTCATAATATCCGTTATTCAATTTAATTAGGTTAATCAGATGCTGCAATTATATTTCCAAATCTCTAATAGCTTTCAAGACAATGACGAGGAAAGTCATGTTTTTTGATAAAAATACGGTTTATTTTATTAGTCATAGAACAAATAGTAATATATCAGTTGATAAAGTTGAATTAGGTTATCAGCTGAGCCATGATATTTACAATTCTCTAATAGCTTCGAGGAGGAAAACGAGGAAGAAAGTAATAAAAAAAAAGTAAAATTCAGTATTTATTAGTACTAGAAAATATATATTCATAAGGAGCCAGTAGTAGATTTAATTCAGCGTCTAATCAGATGCTGCAATGATAGTTCCAATATCTCTAATAGCTTTCGAGGAAAATGAGGAGTAAAATCATGTTTTAATAAATAATTAAGGTTCATTACTGCGTCAATATATAGTCATAGAACAAATTCTTTTCACTAATGCGACAGTTGTACAGTTTAATTAGTTGTATTGATGCTGCAATCTATTTCCATATCTTAATCGCTTTCGAGAAAAAGAGGAGGAAAGTCATGTTTTAATAAAGATTAAGTTAGTCATTTTACGGCTGTAAGTATAGTCATACGAACAAATATTCTAGATATGCAGTGTTACAGTTTAATTGAGATCTATCAGAGCTGCAAGGATATTGTCCAATATCTCTAATAGCTTTCGGAAAATGAGGAGGAAAGTCATGTTTACATATAAATATTAAGTTTCATTTTACAGCGTAATATTAGTCATAGAACAAAATATTCATAATATCAGTTTGTAATTTTAATTAGGTCTATCAGATGCTGCAAATATATTTCCAATATCTCTAATAGCTTTCGAGAAAATGACGAGGAAATCATGTTTTTATATATAAAATCCGTTTGTATTTGACTGTGTAGATTGGCATAGAACAAATATTCCATATACGGTGTACAGTTGATGTAGGTTATCATGATGAGGCATGATATGCCAATATCTCTAATAGCTTTCGAGTGAAATAACGAGGAAGAAAGTAATTAAAAAAGTAAAATCGTATTCTTAGTACTAGAAAAATTGCATAAGACAGTAGTCGATTTTAAGTAGGTCTATCAGATGCTGCAGGATATTTCCATAGCTCTAATAGCTTTCGAGATCAAAAGAGAGTAAATCTATATATTGTCTATAAATAGTAAGTGTTCATTGTACTGCGTAATATTAGTCATCGAACATATCATAATGAGAGTTGTACAGTTTAATTAGTGTATCAGAGGCTGCAATGATATTCTACAATCTCTCTAAGAGCTTTCGAGAAAAGGAGGAGGAAGTCATGTTGTTAATAAATTACGTTACATTTGACTGCGTAATTATTACTCATAGAACAATATTATAATATCAGTTTTACAATTTAATAGGTCTATCAGCTGCTGCAATTGATATTTTCCAATATCTCTATAGCTTTCGGGGAAAATGAGGAGGAAAATCAGTTTACATTTAAAATATTAAGTCATTTTTACTGCTAATTATGGCATAGAACAATATTCATAATACAGTTATTCAATTTAAGTAGGTCTATAGATTGCCTGCAATTTATTTCCAATATTCTAATAGCTTTCAGGAAACATGGACGAGGAAAGTCATGTTTTTATATAAAAAATACGGTTTTATTTTATTAAGTCAAGAACAAATATTCATAATATCAGTTGTACAGTGAATAGGTTATCAGATGATGCAATGATATTTCCAATAGTCTAATAGCTTAGAGAAAACGAGGAAGAAAAGTAATTAAAAAAAGTAAAATCAGTATTATCGTATTAATGACAATATTCATAATGACAGTATTAGATTGTTAATAGGGTCGATCAGATGCTGCAAGGAATTTCCAATATCTTAATAGCTTTCGAGAAAATGAGGAGAAAATCATGTTTTATATAAAAATATTAAGTTTTCATTTACTGGTAATATGAGGAATTGCAACAACTATTAATAAGGACAGTGTACAGTTAATTAGTTGTATCTGATGCTCAATCATATTCAAATATCTCTATAGCTTCGAGGAAAAATGAGGAGGAAAGGCATGTGTTTAATAACTATTAAGTTATTTTACTGCGTAATTAGTACTCAATAGAACTAAAAATATTCATAATATCGTTTTACAAATTTAATGAGGTCTATCAGTTGATGCAATGATAATTTCCAATATTTAATAGTTTCGGGAAATGAGAGGAAAGTCATGTTTACATATAAATATTAAGTCTTTTATCTGCGTCCCTTATTAGTCATAGAACAAAATATTCATACTATCAGTATTCAATGTAATTGGTCTATCAGATGACTTGCAATTATATTCCAATATCTCAATAGCTTTCAAGAAAATGACGCGGAAAGTCATGTTTTTATATAAAAATACGTTTTATTTTATTAGTCATAGAACAAATATCTAATCTCAGTTGTACAGTTGAATTAGGTTGATTCAGGATGATGCGCACAATGATATTTCAAATATCTCTATAATAGCTTTCGAGAGAAAAGAGGAATGAAAGTAATTTAAAAAAAAAGTTAAAATTCAGTATTATTAGTATTAAATGAAAATATTCAAAGACGTAGTAGATTTAATAGGCTAATCGTGCTTGGCAATGATATTTCCAATTCTCTAATAGCTTTAGAGAAAATGAGGGAGTTAAAATTCATGTTTTATATAAATATTAGTTCAATTTTACTGACGTAATTATTAGTCATAGAAACAACATATTCAGAATGGACAGTTGACAGTTTAATTTAGTGTAATCTGATGATGCAATCATATGTCCAAATCTCCAATAGTTTTCGGCGAAAAGGAGGGGAGGGACAAGTCGTGTTTTTAAATAATATTAAGTAATTTTACTGGTAATTATTATCATAGAACAAATATTCATAATAGCAAATTACAAGTTAATTAGGGGCTATCAGATGCTGCACTGATATTTCCAATATCTCTAATAGCTTTCGGGAAAATGAGGAGAAAGTCATGTTTACAATAAATAGTAAGTTTCTTTTAATGCGCATTATTAGTCATAGAACCAAATATTCATAATATCAGTTATTCAATTTAATTAGGTCATCAGATGCTGCAATTATATTCCAATATCTCTAATAGCTTCAAGAAAAATGACGAGGAAAAGTCATGTTTTATATAAAAATGACTTTTTATTTTATTAGTCATAGAAACAAATCATAATATCAGTGTACAGTTGATTGGTTATAATGATTGCAATGATATTCCAATATCATCTAATAGCTTCGAGAAAACGAGGAAGAAAGTATTTAAACAAAAGTAAACTTCAGTATTTATTAGTATTAATGAAAAATATCATAATGCCAGTAGTAGATTGTTAATTGGTCTATCAGATTGCTGCAATGATATTTACAATATCTTAAGAGCTTTCGAGAAAATGAGGAGTAAAATCATGTTTTTATATAAATATTAAGTTTCTCATTTTACTGGTAATTATTAGTCATAGAACAAATATTCATTGTTTTTTTTTTGGACAGTGTACAGTTTTAATTAGTTGTACTGATGCTGCAATCATATTTCCAATATCTTTATAGCTTTCAGAGGGAAAATGAGGAGGAAAGTCGTGTTTTTGTTAAATAAATATTTAAGTTTAATTGTACTGCGTACCCGTAAATATTACTACTGAAACAACTATTCATAATATAGTTTTTACAAAATTTAATTAGGTCATCAGATGCACCCCTGCACAATGATATTTCACAATATCGCTAATAGCTTTCGGGAAAATGAGAGGAAAGTCATGTTTACATATTAAATATAAGTTTCATTTTACTGCGTAATATTAGTCATAGAACAAATATTCATAATCACAGTTGTACAGTTTAATTATGGTGTATCAGATGCCCTGCATGATATTCCAATATCTCTACATAGCTTTCAGAGAAAATGACCGAGAAAGTCATGTTTTTATATAAAATCCGGTTTATATTTATTAGGCGTAGAACAAATATCATAATATCAGTAGATACAGTTGAATTAGTTTACTTCAGATGATGCAATGATATTTCCATATCTCTAATAGCTTGCGCGAAACGACGGACGAAAGTAATTTACAAAAAAGTAGAATTCCAGTAGTATATAGTATTAATGAAATAGTTCATAATGACAGTAGTAGTTTTGAATTCGCGTCTATCAGATGGTGCAATGATATTTCCAATATCTCTCATGGCGTTCGAGAATGAGAGTACAAAATCATGTTTTTATATAATATTAAGTTTCATTTTACTGCGTAATTATTAGTCATGAACAAATATTCATAATGACGAGTGTACAGTTTATTAGTGTATCCTGATGCTGCACTCTATATTCCACTATCTCATAATAGCTTTCGAGACTGAGGAGGAAGTCATGTTTTACATAATATAAGTTTCATTTTACTGCGTAATTATACTCATAGAACAAATATTCATAATATCGTTTACCATTTAATTAGGTCTCAATCAGATGCGCAATGATATTCCAATATCTCTAATAGCTTTCGGAAAATGAGTGTAGGAAAGTCATGTACATATCAATATTAGTTCATTTTACGCGTAATTATTAGTCATAGAACAACTATTCATAATGATCAGTTGGATTCAGTTTAAGTTAGTCGTCTCAGATGCTGCAATGACTCTTCCATATCTCTAAGCTTTCGAGAAAATGCCGACGGAAAGTCATGTTTTTATATAAAATACGGGTTTATTTTATTAGTCATAGAACACATATTCAGATATCAGGTTGTAACAGTTAATAGTTTATCAGATGATGCAATGATATTTCCATTATCTCGAATAGCTTTCGAGAGAAAACGAGGAAGAATAATTTAAAAAAAGTAAAATTCAGTCTTGTCTTAGTATTAATGAAAATATTCTAATGACGTAGTAGAATTTTAATTAGTCTATCAGAGCTGCAATGATGATTTCCAATAATATTAAATAGCTTCGAGAAAATGAGAGGAGTAAAATCATGTTTTATATAAATATTAAGTTTCATTTTACTGCGTATTATTAGTCATAGAAAAAATATTTCATAATGACAGTTGTACAGTAAATTAGTTGTATCGATGCTGCAATCATATTTCCAATTAATCTCTCATAGCATTTCGAGAAAATGAGGAGGAAAGTCATTTTTTTTAAATACATATAAGTAATTTTACTGGCGTACGTCACTCATATAGAAAAATATTCATAATAGCAGTTTTACAATTAATTAGGTCTATCAGATGCTGCACTGATATTTCCACATCTCTAATAGCTTTCGGGAAAATGAGGAGGAAAGTCATGTGACATATAACTATGAAGTTTCATTTACTGGCGTAATTAATTAGTTCATAGAAACAAATATAATTAATATCTGTTCATGCAATAATTAGGTCTATCGATGCTGCAATTATATTCTTCCAAGATCTTAATGCTGTCAAGGAACCTGACGCGGAACGTCATGTTTTATATACAAAAAATCGGTTTATTTTATTAGTCATAGAACACATATCATATATCAGCTGTACAATTGAATAGGTTTATCAGATGATGCACTGTATTGCCATATCTCTACTAGCTTTCAGAGAAAAACGAGGGACGAAGTATATTTAAAAAAAAGTAAATTCAGTTTTATTAGTATAATGCAAACTATTCATAATGACAGTAGTAGATTTTATTAGGTCTATCAGATGCGCAATGATATTTCCAATATCCTCTAATAGATTCGAGAAAATGAGGAGCTAAAATCAGTTTTTATATAAATATTAAGTTTATTTTAATGCGTAATTATTAGTTCATGGAATCATATTCTAAGACAGTTGTACAGTTTAATTAGTTGTATTGAATTGCTGCAATCATATTTCAAATATCTCTAATAGCTTTCGAGAAAATGAGGAGGAAAAGTCATGTTTTTAAATAACTATTAAGTTTAATTTTCTGCGTAATTATTACCCTCCATAGAACAACTATTCATAATATCAGTTTTACAATTTAATTAGGTCTATCGATGCGCAATGATATTTCCAATATCTCTAATAGCTTTCGGGAAAAATGAGGAGGAAAGTTTTCATGTTTAATATACATATTAAGTTTCATTTTACTGCGTAATTTTAGTCATAGAACAACTATTCATCATATCAGTTATCAATTTACATTAGGTTATCAGATGCTGCAATTATATTTTTCCAATATCTCTAAAGCTTTCAAGAAAAAGACGAGGGAAAAGTCATGTTTTTATATAAAAATACGTTTTATTTATTAGTCATAGACCACTATCCATAATATCGTGTTACAGTTGAATTAGGTTATCAGATGATGCAATGATATTTCCAATATCTCTAATAGCTTTCGAGGAAAACGAGGAAGAAAGTTAATTAAAAAAAAGTAAAATTCAGTATTTATTAGTATTCAATGAAATATCATAATGACCGGCTAGTAGGATTTAATTAGGCTTCTATCAGATGCTTGCAATGATAGTTCCAATATCTCAATAGCTTCAGGACAATGAGGAGTAAAAATATGTTCTTATAAAATCTTAAGTTTATTTTACTGCGTAATTATTAGGTCATGGACCAAATCTTCATATGACAGTTGTACCCAGTTTAAATAGTTGTATCGATGCTGCAATCATATTTCCAAATATCTCTAATAGACTTTCGAGAAAATGAGGGGAAAGTCATGTTTTTAAATAAATATTAAGTTAAGTTTACTGCAGTAATTATTACTCATAGAAAAAAATATTCATAATATCAAGTTTTGTACAATTGAATTAGGCTATCAGATGCTGCAATGATATTTCCAATATCTCTAATAGCTTTCGGGAAAAATGAGGAGGAAATCATGTTTACATATAAATATTAAGTTATTTACTGCGTAAGTAGTAGTCATAGAACAAATATTCATAATATCAGTTATCAATTTAAATTAACCCGGTCTATCAGGATGCTGCAATTTATTTCCAATATTCTAATAGCTTTCAAGAAAATGACGAGGGAAAGTCATGTTTTTATTAAAAATCGGTTTTATTTTTCTAGTCACTAGAAACAAATATTCATCCTTATCAGTTGTACAGTTGAATTAGGCTTATCAAGATGATGCAATGATATTCCACTATCTCTAATAGCTTCGAGAAAACGAGGAAGAAAGTAATTTAAAAAAGAGTAAAATTCAGTATTTATTAGTATTAAGTGAAAATATTCATATGACAGTAGTCGGATTTTAAGTAGTGTCTATCAGATGCTGCAATGATATTTCTTTTTGTGTTTTCAATATCTCTGAATGCGCTGGCGAGAAACAGGAGGAGTCAATCATGTTTTTATATAAGACTAAGTATCATTTTGACTGCGTACTTATTAGTCAGAGAACAAATAATCATAATGACAGTTGTACAGTTTAATTAGTTGGTATCTGATGCTGCAATCATGTTTCCATATCTCTAATACGCTTCGAGACATGAGGAGAAAAGTCATGTTGTAAGGTGTCTCAGAATACATATAAGTTAATTTTACATGCGTACGTATGACTCATAGACAAATCTTCATAATATCAGTGTTTATCAATGTATCGGTCTATCAGATGCTGCAAGCGATAGTTGCGCAATACTCTCTAATAGCTTTCGGAAAATGCAGGAGGAAACAGTCATGTGTACATATAAATATGTCAGTTTCATTTTAACTGTCGTACTTATTCAAGTCCGAGAACACTATTCATATATCAGATTATCAATTTAACTATGTACTATCAGAGCTCCTGCAATATATTTCCAATATCTCTAATAGCCTTCAAGACAATGACGAGGCGACAAGTCATGTTTTTATATATAAAAAATACGGTTTTATTTTATTAGTCATAGAACAAATATCCATAATATCAGTGTACCGTTAGAATTAGGTTATACTCAGATGATGCATGATAGTTTACCAATATCGTCTAATAGCTTTCGAGAAAACGAGAAGACAGTAATTTCAACTTAGTAAAATTCAGTATTTATTAGTATTAATGAAAATATTCCAGATGCAGTAGTAGATTATACTAGGTCTATCAGATGCATGCACATGAGATTCCAATATCTCTAATAGCGTTCGAGGAAGGGAAACTGAGGAGTAAAATCATGTTTTATAATACATATAGAGTTTCATTTTACTGCGTAATATTGGTCATGGAAACAATATTCATAATGCACAGTTGTGTACAGTGTTAATTAGTTGTATCTGAGGCTGCAAGTCATCATTCCTAATCTCTCTAATAGCTTCGGAGAAAATGAGGAGGAAAGTCATTGTTTTTAAATAATTTAAGTTTAATTTTACTGCTAATTATTACTCATAGAACAAATATTCATAATATCAGTTTACAATAATAGGTCGATCAGATGCTGCAATGCTATTTCCAATATCTCTAATAGCTTTCGGTAAATGAGAGAAAGTCATGTTTACATTAAATATTAAGTTTCATTTACTGCGTAATTATTAGTCATAGAACAAATATCATAATATCAGTATTCATTTAATTAGTCTATCATGCTGCAAGTATATTTCCAATATTCTCTAATAGCTTTCAAGAAAATGACGAGGAAAGTCTGTTTTTATATAAAAATTAAGGTTTTATTTTATTAGTCTAGAACAAATAGTCATAAATCAGTTGCTACAGTGACTTACGGTTTATCAGATGATGACATGATATTCCCTATCTCTAATAGCTGTTCGAGAAAAACGAGGAAGAAAGTAATTTAACAAAAACGTAAAATTCAGTATTTATTAGTATTAATGAACTATCATAATGACAGTAGTAGATTTAATTAGGTCTATCAAGATGCTGCAATGATATTTCCAATATCTCTAAATAAGCTTTCGAGAAAAAATGAGGAGTAAAATCATGTTTTTATATAACTATTAAGTTGCATTTTACTGCGTATTATTAGTCATAGGAACAAAATATTCATAAGACAGTGTACAGTTTACTAGTTGTATCTGATATGCGGCAATATATTTCCAATATTCTAAAGCTTTCGAGGAACTGAGGAGGAAAGTCATGTTTTAAATAAAATTAGTTAATTTTACTGCGTAATTATTAGTCATAGAACAAAATCATAATATCAGTTACAATTTAATAGGTGTATCAGATGCTGCAATGATATTTCCAATATCTCTATAGCTTCGGGAAAATGAGGAGGAAAGTCATGTTACTATAAATATTCAGTTCATTTTACTGCGTAATTATAGTCATAGAAACAAATATCATAATATAGTTAGTACAGTTTAATTAGGTCTATCAGATGCTGCAATGAATATTTCCAATATCTCTAATAGCTTCAAGAAAATGACGAGGAAAGTCATGTTTTATATAAAAATACGGTTTTATTTACTGCGTAATATAGTCATAGAACAAATATCATAATATCAGTTGTACAGTTGAATTAGGTTATCAGATGATGCAATGATATTCCAATATCTCTAATAGCTTTCGAGAAAACGAGGAAGAAAGTAATTTAAAAAAAGTAAAATTCAGTATTTATTAGTACTGTGAAAATATCATAATGACAGTAGTAGATTTTAATAGGTCTACAGATGCTGCAATGATATTTCCAAATCTCTACATAGCTTTCGAGAAAATGACGAGTGAAATATGTTTTATATAAAATATTAAGTTTCATTTTACTGCGTAATTATTAGTCAAGAACAAATATTCATAATGACAGTTGTACAGTTTAATTAGGTGTATCAGATGCGCAATGATATTCCAATATCTCTAATAGCTTTCGAGAAAATGAGGAGGAAAGTCATGTTTTTATATAAAAATTAAGTTTCATTTTACTGCGTAAGTATTAGTCATAGAACAAAATCATAATGACAGTGTTACAGTTTAATAGGTCTATCAGATGCTGCAATGATATTTCCAATATCTCTAATAGCTTTCAGAGAAAATGAGGAGGAAAGTCATGTTTTTATATAATATTAAGTTTCATTTTACTGCGTAATTATTAGTCATAGAAACAAATATTCATAATATCAGTATGTACAGTTTAATTAGGCTATCAGATGCTGCAATATATATTTCCAATATCTCTAATAGCTTTCGAGAAAATGACGAGGAAGTCATGTTTTTATATAAAAATACGTTTATTACGCGTAATTATTAGTCATAGAACAAATATTCATAATATCAGTTGTACAGTTGATTAGGTGTGATCAGATGATGCAATGATATTCACAATATCTCATACGCTCTCGAGGAAAACGAGGAAGCAAAGTAATGTAAAAAACAAGTAAAATTCAGTATTATTAGTACTAGTGAAAATATGCCGAATGACAGTAGTAGATTTTAATTAGGTCTATCAGATGGCTGCAATGATATTCCAATCAGCTCTAATAGCTTTCGAGAAAATGAGGAGGTAAAATCATGTTTTTATATAAATATAAGTTTCATTTTACGAGTAATATAGTCATGAACAAATATTCATAATGACAGTTGTACAGTTAATGGTGTATCAGATGCTGCAATGATATTTCAATATCTCTAATAGCTTTCGAGAAAATGAGGAGGAAAGTCATTGTTTTTATTAAGTTAATTTACTGCGTAATTATTAGTCTAGAACAAATATCATAAATGACAGTGTACATTTAATTAGGTCTATCAGATGCGCAATGATATTCCAATATCTCTAATAGCTTCGAGAAATGAGGAGGAAAGTCAGTTTTATAAAATATTAAGTTTCATTTTACTGCGTAATATTAGCCATAGAACAATATTCATAATACAGTATTCAGTTTTAATTATGTCTATCAGATGCTGCAATGATATTTCCAATATCTCTAATAGCTTTCAGAGAAAATGACGAGGAAAGCATGTTTATATATACGGTTTTCTTATTACATAGAAAAATATCATATAGTTGTACAGTGAATTAGGTTATCAGATGATCGCAATGATATTTCCTATCTCAGCTTTCGAGAAACGAGAGAAAGTAATTACAGTAAAATTCAGTATTTATTAGTACTATGAAAATATCATAAGACAGTAGAGATTAATTAGGTCATCAGATGCTGCAATGATATTTCCATATCTCTAATAGCTTCGGAAAATGACGGAGTAAAATCAGTTTTATATAAATATTAAGTTTCATTTACTGCGTAATTATTAGTCATAGAACAAATATTCATAATGACAGTGTACAGTTAATTAGGTGTATAAGATGCTGCAATTATATTTCCAATATCTCTAATAGCTTTCGAGAAAATGAGAGGAAAGTCATGTTTTATATAAAATATTAAGTCATTTACTGCGTAATTATTAGTCATAGAACAAATATTCATAATACAGTGTACATTAATTAGGTGTATCAGATGCTGCAATGATATTTCCAATATCTCTAATAGCTTTCGGGAAAGAGGAGGAAAGTATGTTAGTAAATATTAAGTTTCATTTTACGGTAATTAGAATAGAACAAAATATAATCAGTTCATTTAATAGGTATCAGATGCTGCAATATATCCAATATCTCTATAGCTTCGAAAATGACGAGGAAGTCATGTTTTATATAAAAATACGGTTTTTATTTTATTATCTAGAACAAAATCAGACAGTGTACAGTTGCAAGGTTATCGATGATGCAATGATTTCCAATACTAATAGCTTTCGAGAAACGAGTGAGTAATTAGTAAAATCAGATTATAGTACATGAAAAATTCATAATGACAGTAGTAGATTTAATTAGTCTATCAGATGCTGCAAGATATTCAATATCTCTAATAGCTTTCGAGAACATGAGGAGTAAATCATGTTTTATATAAATATTAAGTTTCATTTACTGCGTAATTATTTAGTCATAGAACAAATATTCATAATGACAGTTGTACAGTTTAATAGGTGTATCAGATGCTGCAATGATATTCCAATATCTCTAATAGCTTCGAGGAAAATGAGGAGGAAAGTCATGTTTTATATAAATATTAAGTTTCATTTACTGCGTAATTATTAGTCATAGAAACAATATTCATAATATCAGTTGTACAGTTAATAGGTCTATCAGATGCTGCCAATGATATTTCAATATCTCTAATAGCTTTCGAGAAAATGAGGAGGAAAGTCATGTTTATATAAATATTAAGTTTCATTTTACTGCGTAATTATTAGACATAGAACAAAGATTCATAATATCAGTTGTACAGTTTAATTAGGTCTATCAGATGCTGCAATGATATTTCCAATATCTCTAATAGCTTTCGAGAAAATGAGGAGGAAAATCATGTTTTTATATAAAAATACGGTTTTCATTTTACTGCGTAATTATTAGTCATACAACAAATATTCATAATGAGAGTTGTACAGTTGAATTAGGTGTATCAGATGATGCAATGATATTTCCAATATCTCTAATAGCTTTCGAGAAAACGAGGACGAAAGTAATTTAAAAAAAAGTAAAATCAGTATTTATTAGTACTAGCAGAAAATATTCATAATGACAGTAGTAGATTTTAATTGGCTATCAGATGCTGAAATATATTTCCAATATCTCTAATAGCTTTCGAGAAAATGAGGAGGAATTCATGTTTTTATATAAATATTAAGTTTCATTTTACTGCGTAATTATTAGTCATAGAACAAATATTCATAATGACAGTTGTACAGTTTAATTAGGTCTATCAGATGCTGCAGTGATATTTCCAATATCTCTAATAGCTTTCGAGAAAATGAGGAGGAAAGTCATGTTTTTATATAAATATTAAGTTTCATTTTACTGCGTAATTATTAGTCATAGAACAAATATTCATAATGAGAGTTGTACAGTTTAATTAGGTCTATCAGATGCTGCAATGATATTTCCAATATCTCTAATAGCTTTCGAGAAAATGAGGAGAAAAGTCATGTTTTTATATAAATATTAAGTTTCATTTTACTGCGTAATTATTAGTCATAGAACAATATTCATAATGACAGTCGTACAGTTTAATTAGGTGTATCAGATGTTGCAATCATATTTCCAATATCTCTAATAGCTTTCGAGAAAATGAGGAGGAAAGTCATGTTTTTTAAATAAATATTAAGTTTAATTTTACTGCGTAGTTATTACTCATAGAACAAATATTCATAATATCAGTTCGTTTAATTAGTTATCAGATGGGCATGATATTCCATATCTAATAGCTTTCGAGAAAACGGAGAAAGTATTAGTAAAATCAGTCTATGTATAGAAAAAATTCATATGACAGTAGTAGATTTTATTAGTCTTCAGAGCTGCAAAATTTCATACATAGCTTTCGGGAAAATGAGGAGGAAAGTCATGTTTTTATATAAATATTAAGTTTCATTTTACTGCGTAATTATTAGTCATAGAACAAATATTCATAATGACAGTTGTACAGTTTAATTAGTAGTATCAGATGCTGCAATCATATTTCCAATATCTCTAATAGCTTTCGGAAAATGAGTAGGAAAGTCATGTTTTTATATAAATATTAAGTTTCATTTTACTGCGTAATTATTAGTCATAGAACAAATATTCATAATCATAGTTGTACAGTTAATTGGTGTATCAGATGCTGCAATGATATTTCCAATATCTCTAATAGCTTTCGAGAAAATGAGGAGGAAAGTCATGTTTTTTATATAAATATTAAGTTTCATTTTACTGCGTAATTATTAGTCATAGAAAAAATATTCATAATATCAGTTATTCAATTTAATTAGGTCTATCAGATGCTGCCATTATATTTCCAATATCTCTAATAGCTTTCAAGAAAATGACGAGGAAAGTCATGTTTTTATATAAAAATACGGTTTTATTTTATTAGTCATAGAACAAATATTCATAATATCAGTTGTACAGTTGAACTAGGTTTATCAGATGATGCAATGATATTTCCAATATCTCTAATAGCTTTCGAGAAAACGAGGAAGAAAGTAATTTAAAAAAAGTAAAATTCAGTATTTATTAGTATTAATGAAAATATTCATAATGACAGTAGTAGATTTTAATTAGGTCTATCAGATGCTGCAATGATATTTCCAAATATCTCTAATAGCTTTCGAGAAAATGAGGAGTAAAATCATGTTTTTTATATAAATATTAAGTTTCATTTTACTGCGTAATTATTATTCATAGAACAAATATTCATAATGATAGATTGTACAGTTTAATTAGTTGTATCAGATGCTGCAATCATATTTCCAATATCTCTAATAGCTTTCGAGAAAATGAGGAGGAAAGTCATGTTTTTAAATAAATATTAAGTTTAATTTTACTGCGTAATTATTACACATAGAACAAATATTCATAATATCAGTTTTACAATTTAATTAGGTCTATCAGATGCTGCAATGATATTTCCAATATCTCTAATAGCTTTCGTTAAAATGAGGAGGAAAGTCATGTTTACATATAAATATTAAGTTTCATTTTACTGCGTAATTATTAGTCATAGAACAAATATTCATAATATCAGTTATTCAATTTAATTAGGTCTATCAGATGCTGCAATTATATTTCCAATATCTCTAATAGCTTTCAAGAAAATGACGAGGAAAGTCATGTTTTTATATAAAAATACTGTTTTATTTTATTAGTCATAGAACAAATATCATAATATCAGTTGTACAGTTGAACTAGGTTTATCAGATGATGCAATGATATTTCCAATATCTCTAATAGCTTTCGAGAAAACGAGGAAGAAAGTAATTTAAAAAAAAGTAAAATTCAGTATTTATTAGTATTAATGAAAATATTCATAATGACAGTAGTAGATTTAATTAGGTCTATCAGATGCTGCAATGATATTTCCAATATCTCTAATAGCTTTCGAGAAAATGAGGAGTAAAATCATGTTTTTATATAAATAAGTTTCATTTAATGCGTAATTATTACATAGAACAAATATCATAATGACAGTTTCATTAGGTGTATCAGATGCGCAATGATATTTCCAATATCTCTAAAACTTTCGGGAAAATGAGGAGGAAAGTCATGTTTTTTATAAATATTAAGTGTCATTTTACTGCGTAATATTAGTCCTAGAACAAATATTCATAATGACAGTTGTACAGTTTAATTAGTTGTATCAGATGCTGCAATCATATTTCCAATATCTCTAATAGCTTTCGAGAAAATGAGGAGGAAAGTCATGTTTTTAAATAAATATTAAGTTTAATTTTACTGCGTAATTATTACTCATAGAACAAATATTCATAATATCAGTTTTACAATTTAATTAGGTCTATTAGATGCTGCAATGATATTTCCAATATCTCTAATAGCTTTCGGGAAAATGAGACGAAAGTCATGTTTACATATAAATATTAAGTTTCATTTTACTGCGTAATTATTAGTCATAGAACAAATATTCATAATGACAGTTGTACAGTTTAATTAGGTATATCAGATGCTGCAATGATATTTCAATATCTCTAATAGCTTTCGGGAAAATAAGGAGGAAAGTCATATTTTTATATAAATATAAAGTTTCATTTACTGCGTAACTATTAGTCATAGAACAAATATTCATAATGACAGTTGTACAGTTTAATTAGTTGTATCAGATGCTGCAATCATATTTCCAATATCTCTAATAGCTTTCGGGAAAATGAGTAGGAAAGTATGTTTTTATATAAATATTAAGTTTCATTTTACTGCGTAATTATTAGTCATAGAACAAATATTCATAATCACAGTTGTACAGTTTTAATTTGGTGTATCAGATGCTGCAATGATATTTCCAATATCTCTAATAGCTTTCGAGAAAATGAGGAGGAAAGTCATGTTTTTATATAAATATTATGTTTCATTTTACTGCGTAATATTAGTCATAGAAAAATATTCATAATATCAGTTTTACAGTTTAATCAGTGTATCAGCTGCTGCATGATATTTCCAATATCTCTAATAGCTTTCAAGAAAATGAGGAGGAAAGTCATGTTTTTAAATAAATATTAAGTTTCATTTTACTGCGTAATTATAGTCATAGAACAAATATTTATAATATCAGTTATTCAATTTAATTAGGTCTATCAGATGCTGCAATGATATTTCCAATATCTCTAATAGCTTTCGTTAAAATGAGGAGGAAAGTCATGTTTACATATAAATATTAAGTTTCATTTTACTGCGTAATTATTAGTCATAGAACAAATATTCATAATATCAGTTATTCAATTTAATTAGGTCTATCAGATGCTGCAATATATTTCCAATATCTCTAATAGCTTTCAGAAAATGACGAGGAAAGTCATGTTTTTATATAAAAATACTGTTTTATTTTATTAGTCATAGAACAAATATCATAATATCAGTTGTACAGTTGAACTAGGTTTATCAGATGATGCAATGATATTTCCAATATCTCTAATAGCTTTCGAGGAAAAACGAGGAAGAAAGTAATTTAAAAAAAAGTAAAATTCAGTATTTATTAGTATTAATGAAAATATTCATAATGACAGTAGTAGATTTTAATTAGTCTATCAGATGCTGCAATGATATTTCCAATATCTCTAATAGCTTTCGAGAAAATGAGGAGTAAAATCATGTTTTTTATATATATTAAGTTCATTTTAATGCGTAATTATTAGTCAAGACAAATATTAATGACAGTGTACAGTTTAATAGTGTATCAGATGCTGCAATGATATTTCCAATATCTCTAAAACTTTCGGGAAAATGAGGAGGAAAAGTCATGTTTTTATATAAATATTAAGTGTCATTTTACTGCGTAATTATTAGTCCTAGAACAAATATTCATAATGACAGTTGTACAGTTTAATTAGTTGTATCAGATGCTGCAATCATATTTCCAATATCTCTAATAGCTTTCGAGAAAATGAGGAGGAAAGTCATGTTTTTAAATAAATATTAAGTTAATTTTACTGCGTAATTATTACTCAAGAACAAATATTCATAATATCAGTTTTACAATTTAATTAGTTCTATTAGATGCTACAATGATATTTCCAATATCTCTAATAGCTTTCGGGAAAATGAGGACGAAAGTCATGTTTACTATAAATATTAAGTTTCATTTTACTGCGTAATTATTAGTCATAGAACAAATATTCATAATATCAGTTATTCAATTTAATTAGGTCTATCAGATGCTGCAATTATATTTCCAATATCTCTAATAGCTTTCAAGAAAATGACGAGGAAAGTCATGTTTTTATATAAAAATACTGTTTTATTTTATTAGTCATAGAACAAATATTCATAATATCAGTTGTACAGTTGAACTAGGTTTATCAGATGATGCAATGATATTTCCAATATCTCTAATAGCTTTCGAGAAAACGAGGAAGAAAGTAATTTAAAAAAAAGTAAAATTCAGTATTTATTAGAATTAATGAAAATATTCATAATGACAGTAGTAGATTTTAATTAGGTCTATCAGATGCTGCAATGATATTTCCATATCTCTAATAGCTTTCGAGAAAATGAGGAGTAAAATCATGTTTTTATATAAATATTAAGTTTCATTTTAATGCGTAATTATAGTCATAGAACAAATATTCATAATGACAGTTGTACAGTTTAATTAGTTGTATCAGATGCTGCAATCATATTTCCAATATCTCTAATAGCTTTCGAGAAAATGAGGAGGAAAGTCATGTTTTTAATAAATATTAAGTTTAATTTTACTGCGTAATTATTACTCATAGAACAGATATTCATAATATCAGTTTGTACAATTTAATTAGGTCTATCAGATGCTGCAATGATATTTCCAATATCTCTAATAGCTTTCGGGAAAATGAGGAGGAAAGTCATGTTTTTATATAAATATTAAGTTTCATTTTACTGCGTAATTATTAGTCATAGAACAAATATTCATATACAGTTTACATTTATTAGGTCTATCAGATGCTGCAATATATTTCCAATATCTCAATAGCTTTCGAAAATGAGAGGAAACAGTTTTATATAAAAATAGTAGTATTAGTCATGATTATATCGTTTACAGTAATAGTTTCAATCATGATTTCCAATATCTCTAATAGCTTTCGGGAAAAGAGAAGAAAGTATTTTAAAAAAGTATTCGTATTTAGTATATGAAAATATCATAAGAGTTGTACATTTAATGGTATCAGATGCTGCAATAATTTCCAATACTCTAATGCTTTCGAGAAATGAGAGAAAATATGTTTTTATATAAATATAGTTTCATTTTACTGCGTAATGATTAGTCATAGAACAAATATTCATAATGACAGTTGTCAGTTTAATTAGGTATCAGATGCTGCAATGATATTTCCAATATCTCTAATAGCTTTCGAGAAAATGAGGAGGAAAGTCATGTTTTTATATAAATATTAAGTTTCATTTTACTGCGTAATTATTAGTCATAGAACAAAATATTCATAATATCAGTTGTACAGTTTAATTAGGTCTATCAGATGCTGCAATGATATTTCCAATATCTCTAATAGCTTTCGAGAAAATGAGGAGGAAAGTCATGTTTTTATATAAATATTAAGTTTCATTTTACTGCGTAATTATTAGTCATAGAACAAATATTCATAATATCAGTTGTACAGTTTAATTAGGTCTATCAGATGCTGCAATGATATTTCCAATATCTCTAATAGCTTTCGAGAAAATGACGAGGAAAGTCATGTTTTATAAAAAATACGGTTTTATTTATTAGTCATAGAACAAATATTCATAATACAGTTGTACAGTTTTAATTAGGTCTATCAGATGATGCAATGATATTTCCAATATCTCTAATAGCTTTCGAGAAAACGAGGAGAAAGTATGTTTTAAAAAAAAGTAAATTCATTTTATTAGTATTAATGAAAATATTCATAATGACAGTTGTACAGTTTAATTAGGTCTATCAGATGCTGCAATGATATTTCCAATATCTCTAATAGCTTTCGAGAAAATGAGGAGGAAAGTCATGTTTTTATATAAATATTAAGTTTCATTTTACTGCGTAATTATTAGTCATAGAACAAATATTCATAATGACAGTTGTACAGTTTAATTAGTTGTATCAGATGCTGCAATCATATTTCCAATATCTCTAATAGCTTTCGAGAAAATGAGGAGGAAAGTCATGTTTTTAAATAAATATTAAGTTTAATTTTACTGCGTAATTATTACTCATAGAACAAATATTCATAATATCAGTTTTACAATTTAATTAGGTCTATCAGATGCTGCAATGATATTTCCAATATCTCTAATAGCTTTCGGGAAAATGAGGAGGAAAGTCATGTTTACATATAAATATTAAGTTTTCATTTTACTGCGTAATTATTAGTCATAGAACAATATTCATAATATCAGTTATTCAATTTAATTAGGTCTATCAGATGCTGCAATTATATTTCCAATATCTCTAATAGCTTTCAAGAAAATGACGAGGAAAGTCATGTTTTTATATAAAAATACGGTTTTATTTTATTAGTCATAGAACAAATATTCATAATATCAGTTGTACAGTTGAATTAGGTTTATCAGATGATGCAATGATATTTCCAATATCTCTAATAGCTTTCGAGAAAACGAGGAAGAAAGTAATTTTAAAAAAAGTAAAATTCAGTATTTATTAGTATTAATGAAAATATTCATAATGACAGTAGTAGATTTTAATTAGGTCTATCAGATGCTGCAATGATATTTCCAATATCTCTAATAGCTTTCGAGAAAATGAGGAGTAAAATCATGTTTTTATATAAATATTAAGTTTCATTTTACTGCGTAATTATTAGTCATAGAACAAATATTCATAATGATAGATGTACAGTTTAATTAGTTGTATCAGATGCTGCAATCATATTTCCAATATCTCTAATAGCTTTCGAGAAAATGAGGAGGAAAGTCATGTTTTTAAATAAATATTAAGTTTAATTTTACTGCGTAATTATTACACATAGAACAAATATTCATAATATCAGTTTTACAATTTAATTAGGTCTATCAGATGCTGCAATGATATTTCCAGTATCTCTAATAGCTTTCGTTAAAATGAGGAGGAAAGTCATGTTTACATATAAATATTAAGTTTCATTTTACTGCGTAATCATTAGTCATAGAACAAATATTCATAATATCAGTTATTCAATTTAATTAGGTCTATCAGATGCTGCAATTATATTTCCAATATCTCTAATAGCTTTCAAGAAAATGACGAGGAAAATCATGTTTTTATATAAAAATACTGTTTTATTTTATTAGTCATAGAACAAATATTCATAATATCAGTTGTACAGTTGAACTAGGTTTATCAGATGATGCAATGATATTTCCAATATCTCTAATAGCTTTCGAGAAAACGAGGAAGAAAGTAATTTAAAAAAAAGTAAAATTCAGTATTTATTAGTATTAATGAAAATATTCATAATGACAGTAGTAGATTTTAATTAGGTCTATCAGATGCTGCAATGATATTTCCAATATCTCTAATAGCTTTCGAGAAAATGAGGAGTAAAATCATTTTTTTATATAAATATTAAGTTTCATTTTAATGCGTAATTATTATTCATAGAACAAATATTCATAATGACAGTTTTACAGTTTAATTAGGTGTATCAGATGCTGCAATGATATTTCCAATATCTCTAAAACTTTCGGGAAAATGAGGAGGAAAGTCATGTTTTTATATATATATTAAGTGTCATTTTACTGCGTAATTATTAGTCCTAGAACAAATATTCATAATGACAGTTGTACAGTTTAATTAGTTGTATCAGATGCTGCAATCATATTTCCAATATCTCTAATAGCTTTCGAGAAAATGAGGAGGAAAGTCATGTTTTTAAATAAATATTAAGTTTAATTTTACTGCGTAATTATTACTCATAGAACAAATATTCATAATATCAGTTTTACAATTTAATTAGGTCTATTAGATGCTGCAATGATATTTCCAATATCTCTAATAGCTTTCGGGAAAATGAGGACGAAAGTCATGTTTACATATAAATATTAAGTTTCATTTTACTGCGTAATTATTAGTCATAGAACAAATATTCATAATGACAGTTGTACAGTTTAATTAGGTATATCAGATGCTGCAATGATATTTCCAATATCTCTAATAGCTTTCGGGAAAATAAGGAGGAAAATCATATTTTTATATAAATATAAAGTTTCATTTTACTGCGTAACTATTAGTCATAGAACAAATATTCATAATGACAGTTGTACAGTTTAATTAGTTGTATCAGATGCTGCAATCATATTTCCAATATCTCTAATAGCTTTCGGGAAAATGAGTAGGAAAGTCATGTTTTTATATAAATATTAAGTTTCATTTTACTGCGTAATTATTAGTCATAGAACAAATATTCATAATCACAGTTGTACAGTTTAATTTGGTGTATCAGATGCTGCAATGATATTTCCAATATCTCTAATAGCTTTCGAGAAAATGAGGAGGAAAGTCATGTTTTTATATAAATATTATGTTTCATTTTACTGCGTAATTATTAGTCCTAGAAAAAATATTCATAATATCAGTTTTACAGTTTAATCAGGTGTATCAGCTGCTGCATTGATATTTCCAATATCTCTAATAGCTTTCAAGAAAATGAGGAGGAAAGTCATGTTTTTAAATAAATATTAAGTTTCATTTTACTGCGTAATTATTAGTCATAGAACAAATATTTATAATATCAGTTATTCAATTTAATTAGGTCTATCAGATGCTGCAATTATATTTCCAATATCTCTAATAGCTTTCAAGAAAATGACGAGGAAAATCATGTTTTTATATAAAAATACGGTTTTATTTTATTAGTCATAGAACAAATATTCATAATATCAGTTGTACAGTTGAACTAGGTTTATCAGATGATGCAATGATATTTCCAATATCTCTAATAGCTTTCGAGAAAACGAGGAAGAAAGTAATTTAAAAAAAAGTAAAATTCAGTATTTATTAGTATTAATGAAAATATTCATAATGACAGTAGTAGATTTTAATTAGGTCTATCAGATGCTGCAATGATATTTCCAATATCTCTAATAGCTTTCGAGAAAATGAGGAGTAAAATCATGTTTTTATATAAATATTAAGTTTCATTTTAATGCGTAATTATTAGTCATAGAACAAATATTCATAATGACAGTTGTACAGTTTAATTAGTTGTATCAGATGCTGCAATCATATTTCCAATATCTCTAATAGCTTTCGAGAAAATGAGGAGGAAAGTCATGTTTTTAAATAAATATTAAGTTTAATTTTACTGCGTAATTATTACTCATAGAACAAATATTCATAATATCAGTTTTACAATTTAATTAGGTCTATTAGATGCTGCAATGATATTTCCAATATCTCTAATAGCTTTCGGGAAAATGAGGACGAAAGTCATGTTTACATATAAATATTAAGTTTCATTTTACTGCGTAATTATTAGTCATAGAACAAATATTCATAATGACAGTTGTACAGTTTAATTAGGTATATCAGATGCTGCAATGATATTTCCAATATCTCTAATAGCTTTCGGGAAAATAAGGAGGAATGTCATATTTTTATATAAATATAAAGTTTCATTTTACTGCGTAACTATTAGTCATAGAAGAAATATTCATAATGACAGTTGTACAGTTTAATTAGTTGTATCAGATGCTGCAATCATATTTCCAATATCTCTAATAGCTTTCGGGAAAATGAGTAGGAAAGTCATGTTTTTATATAAATATTAAGTTTCATTTTACTGCGTAATTATTAGTCATAGAACAAATATTCATAATCACAGTTGTACAGTTTAATTTGGTGTATCAGATGCTGCAATGATATTTCCAATATCTCTAATAGCTTTCGAGAAAATGAGGAGGAAAGTCATGTTTTTATATAAATATTAAGTTTCATTTTACTGCGTAATTATTAGTCATAGAACAAATATTCATAATCACAGTTGTACAGTTTAATTAGGTGTATCAGCTGCTGCAGTGATATTTCCAATATCTCTAATAGCTTTCAAGAAAATGAGGAGGAAAGTCATGTTTTTATATAAATATTAAGTTTCATTTTACTGCGTAATTATTAGTCATAGAACAAATATTCATAATATCAGTTGTACAGTTTAATTAGGTCTATCAGATGCTGCAATGATATTTCCAATATCTCTAATAGCTTTCGAGAAAATGAGGAGGAAAGTCATGTTTTTAAATAAATATTAAGTTTAATTTTACTGCGTAATTATTACTCATAGAAAAATATTCATAATATCAGTTTTACAATTTAATTAGGTCTATCAGATGCTGCAATGATATTTCCAATATCTCTAATAGCTTTCGGGAAAATGAGGAGGAAAGTCATGTTTTTATATAAATATTAAGTTTCATTTTACTGCGTAATTATTAGTCATAGAAAAAATATTCATAATGACAGTTGTACAGTTTAATTAGTTGTATCAGATGCTGCAATCATATTTCCAATATCTCTAATAGCTTTCGGGAAAATGAATAGGAAAGTCATGTTTTTATATAAATATTAAGTTTCATTTTACTGCGTAATTATTAGTCATAGAACAAATATTCATAATCATAGTTGTACAGAATAATTTGGTGTATCAGATGCTGCAATGATATTTCCAATATCTCTAATAGCTTTCGAGAAAATGAGGAGGAAAGTCATGTTTTTATATAAATATTAAGTTTCATTTTACTGCGTAATTATTAGTCATAGAAAAAATATTTATAATATCAGTTATTCAATTTAATTAGGTCTATCAGATGCTGCAATTATATTTCCAATATCTCTAATAGCTTTCAAGAAAATGACGAGGAAAGTCATGTTTTTATATAAAAATACGGTTTTATTTTATTAGTCATAGAACAAATATTCATAATATCAGTTGTACAGTTAAATTAGGTTTATCAGATGATGCAATGATATTTCCAATATCTCTAATAGCTTTCGAGAAAACGAGGAAGAAAGTAATTTAAAAAAAAGTAAAATTCAGTATTTATTAGTATTAATGAAAATATTCATAATGACAGTAGTAGATTTTAATTAGGTCTATCAGATGCTGCAATGATATTTCCAATATCTCTAATAGCTTTCGAGAAAATGAGGAGTAAAATCATGTTTTTATATAAATATTAAGTTTCATTTTAATGCGTAATTATTAGTCATAGAACAAATATTCATAATGACAGTTGTACAGTTTAATTAGGTGTATCAGATGCTGCAATGATATTTCCAATATCTCTAAAACTTTCGAGAAAATGAGGAGGAAAGTCATGTTTTTATATAAATATTAAGTTTCATTTTACTGCGTAATTATTAGTCATGGAACAAATATTCATAATGACAGTTGTACAGTTTAATTAGTTGTATCAGATGCTGCAATCATATTTCCAATATCTCTAATAGCTTTCGAGAAAATGAGGAGGAAAGTCATGTTTTTAAATAAATATTAAGTTTAATTTTACTGCGTAATTATTACTCATAGAACAAATATTCATAATATCAGTTTTACAATTTAATTAGGTCTATCAGATGCTGCAATGATATTTCCAATATCTCTAATAGCTTTCGGGAAAATGAGGAGGAAAGTCATGTTTACATATAAATATTAAGTTTCATTTTACTGCGTAATTATTAGTCATAGAACAAATATTCATAATATCAGTTATTCAATTTAATTAGGTCTATCAGATGCTGCAATTATATTTCCAATATCTCTAATAGCTTTCAAGAAAATGACGAGGAAAGTCATGTTTTTATATAAAAATACGGTTTTATTTTATTAGCCATAGAACAAATATTCATAATATCAGTTGTACAGTTGAATTAGGTTTGTATCAGATGATGCAATGATATTTCCAATATTTCTAATAGCTTTCAAGAAAACGAGGAAGAAAGTAATTTAAAAAAAAGTAAAATTCAGTATTTATTAGTATTAATGAAAATATTCATAATGACAGTAGTAGATTTTAATTAGGTCTATCAGATGCTGCAATGATATTTCCAATATCTTTAATAGCTTTCGAGAAAATGAGGAGTAAAATCATGTTTTTATATAAATATTAAGTTTCATTTTACTGCGTAATTATTAGTCATAGAACAAATATTCATAATGATAGATGTACAGTTTAATTAGTTGTATCAGATGCTGCAATCATATTTCCAATATCTCTAATAGCTTTCGAGAAAATGAGGAGGAAAGTCATGTTTTTAAATAAATATTAAGTTTAATTTTACTGCGTAATTATTACACATAGAACAAATATTCATAATATCAGTTTTACAATTTAATTAGGTCTATCAGATGCTGCAATGATATTTCCAATATCTCTAATAGCTTTCGTTAAAATGAGGAGGAAAGTCATGTTTACATATAAATATTAAGTTTAATTTTACTGCGTAATTATTAGTCATAGAACAAATATTCATAATATCAGTTATTCAATTTAATTAGGTCTATCAGATGCTGCAATTATATTTCCAATATCTCTAATAGCTTTCAAGAAAATGACGAGGAAAGTCATGTTTTTATATAAAAATACTGTTTTATTTTATTAGTCATAGAACAAATATTCATAATATCAGTTGTACAGTTGAACTAGGTTTATCAGATGATGCAATGATATTTCCAATATCTCTAATAGCTTTCGAGAAAACGAGGAAGAAAGTAATTTAAAAAAAAGTAAAATTCAGTATTTATTAGTATTAATGAAAATATTCATAATGACAGTAGTAGATTTTAATTAGGTCTATCAGATGCTGCAATGATATTTCCAATATCTCTAATAGCTTTCGAGAAAATGAGGAGTAAAATCATGTTTTTATATAAATATTAAGTTTCATTTTAATGCGTAATTATTAGTCATAGAACAAATATTCATAATGACAGTTGTACAGTTTAATTAGGTGTATCAGATGCTGCAATGATATTTCCAATATCTCTAAAACTTTCGGGAAAATGAGGAGGAAAGTCATGTTTTTATATAAATATTAAGTGTCATTTTACTGCGTAATTATTAGTCCTAGAACAAATATTCATAATGACAGTTGTACAGTTTAATTAGTTGTATCAGATGCTGCAATCATATTTCCAATATCTCTAATAGCTTTCGAGAAAATGAGGTGGAAAGTCATGTTTTTAAATAAATATTAAGTTTAATTTTACTGCGTAATTATTACTCATAGAACAAATATTCATAATATCAGTTTTACAATTTAATTAGGTCTATTAGATGCTGCAATGATATTTCCAATATCTCTAATAGCTTTCGGGAAAATGAGGACGAAAGTCATGTTTACATATAAATATTAAGTTTCATTTTACTGCGTAATTATTAGTCATAGAACAAATATTCATAATGACAGTTGTACAGTTTAATTAGGTATATCAGATGCTGCAATGATATTTCCAATATCTCTAATAGCTTTCGGGAAAATAAGGAGGAAAATCATATTTTTATATAAATATAAAGTTTCATTTTACTGCGTAACTATTAGTCATAGAACAAATATTCATAATGACAGTTGTACAGTTTAATTAGTTGTATCAGATGCTGCAATCATATTTCCAATATCTCTAATAGCTTTCGGGAAAATGAGTAGGAAAGTCATGTTTTTATATAAATATTAAGTTTCATTTTACTGCGTAATTATTAGTCATAGAACAAATATTCATAATCACAGTTGTACAGTTTAATTTGGTGTATCAGATGCTGCAATGATATTTCCAATATCTCTAATAGCTTTCGAGAAAATGAGGAGGAAAGTCATGTTTTTATATAAATATTATGTTTCATTTTACTGCGTAATTATTAGTCATAGAACAAATATTTATAATATCAGTTATTCAATTTAATTAGGTCTATCAGATGCTGCAATTATATTTCCAATATCTCTAATAGCTTTCAAGAAAATGACGAGGAAAATCATGTTTTTATATAAAAATACGGTTTTATTTTATTAGTCATAGAACAAATATTCATAATATCAGTTGTACAGTTGAATTAGGTTTATCAGATGATGCAATGATATTTCCAATATCTCTAATAGCTTTCGAGAAAACGAGGAAGAAAGTAATTTAAAAAAAAGTAAAATTCAGTATTTATTAGTATTAATGAAAATATTCATAATGACAGTAGTAGATTTTAATTAGGTCTATCAGATGCTGCAATGATATTTCCAATATCTCTAATAGCTTTCGAGAAAATGAGGAGTAAAATCATGTTTTTATATAAATATTAAGTTTCATTTTAATGCGTAATTATTAGTCATAGAACAAATATTCATAATTACAGTTGTACAGTTTAATTAGTTGTATCAGATGCTGCAATCATATTTCCAATATCTCTAATAGCTTTCGAGAAAATGAGGAGGAAAGTCATGTTTTTAAATAAATATTAAGTTTAATTTTACTGCGTAATTATTACTCATAGAACAAATATTCATAATATCAGTTTTACAATTTAATTAGGTCTATCAGATGCTGCAATGATATTTCCAATATCTCTAATAGCTTTCGGGAAAATGAGGAGGAAAGTCATGTTTTTATATAAATATTAAGTTTCATTTTACTGCGTAATTATTAGTCATAGAACAAATATTCATAATGACAGTTGTACAGTTTAATTAGTAGTATCAGATGCTGCAATCATATTTCCAGTATCTCTAATAGCTTTCGAGAAAATGAGGAGGAAAGTCCTGTTTTTAAATAAATATTAAGTTTAATTTTACTGCCTAGTTATTAGTCATAGAACAAATATTCATAATATCAGTTGTACAGCTGAATTAGGTGTATCAGATGATGCAATGATATTTCCAATATCTCTAATAGCTTTCGAGAAAACGAGGAAGAAATTAATTTTAAAAAAAGTAAAAATCAGTATTTATTAGTACTAGCGAAAATATTCATAATGACAGTAGTAGATTTTAATCTGGTCTATCAGATGCTGCAATGATATTTCCAATATCTCTAATAGCTTTCGAGAAAAGGAGGAGGAATATCATGTTTTTATATAAATATATAGTTTCATTTTACTATGTAATTATTAGTCATAGAACAAATATTCATAATGTAAGTTTTAAAGTTTAATTAGGTCTATCAGATGCTGCAGTGATATTTCCAATATCTCTAATAGCTTTCGAGAAAATGAGGAGGAAAATCATGTTTTTATATAAATATTAAGTTTCATTTTACTGCGTAATTATTAGTCATAGAACAAATATTCATAATGAGAGTTGTATAGTTTAATTAGGGTTATCAGATGCTGCAATGATATTTCCAATATCTCTAATAGTTTTCGAGAAAATGAGGAGGAAAGTTATGTTTTTATATAAATATTAAGTTTCATTTTACTGCGTAATTATTAGCCATAGAACAAATATTCATAATATCAGTTGTACAGTTTAATTAGGTGTATCAGATGCTTCAGTGATATTTCCAATATCTCTAATAGCTTTCGAGAAAATGAGAAGGAAAGTCATGTTTTTATATAAATATTAAGTTTCATTTTACTGCGTAATTATTAGTCATAAAACAAGTATTTATAATGACAGTCGTACAGTTTAATTAGGTGTATCAGATGCTGCAATGATATTTCCAATATCTTTAATAGCTTTCGAGGAAATGAGGAGAAAATTTATGTTTATATAGAAATATTAAGTTTCATTTTACTGAGTAATTATTAGTCATAGAACAAATATTCATAATGACAGTTGTACAGTTTAATTAGTTGTATCAGATGCTGTAATGATATTTCCAATATCTCTAATAGCTTTCGAGAAAATTAGGAGGAAAGTCATGTTTTTATATAAATATAAAGTTTAATTTTACTGCGTAATTATTAGTCATAGAACAAATATTCATAATTTCAGTTTTACAGTTTAATTAGGTCTATCAGATTCTGCAGTGATATTTCCAATATCTCTAATAGCTTTCGAGGAAATGAGGAGAAAACTTTTGTTTATATAGAAATATTAAGTTTCATTTTATTGAGTAATTATTAGTCATAGAAAAAATATTAATAATCACAGTTGTACAGTTTATTTAGGTCTATAAGATTCTGCAATTATATTTCCAATATCTCTAATAGCTTTCGAGAAAATGACGAGGAAAATCATATTTTTATATTAAAATACGGATTTATTTTACTGCGTAATTATTAGTCATAGAACAAATATTCATAATATCAGTTGTACAGTTGAATTAGGCGTATCAGATGATGCAATGATATTTCCAATATCTCTAATAGCTTTCGAGAAAACGAGGAAGAAAGTAATTTAAAAAAAAGTAAAAATCAGTATTTATTAGTACCAGCGAAAATATTCATAATGACAGTAGTAGATTTTAATCTAGTCTATCAGATGCTGCAATGATATTTCCAATATCTCTAATAGCTTTCGAGAAAATGAGGAGGAATATCATATTTTTATATAAATATAAAGTTTCATTTTACTGCGTAATTATTAGTCATAGAAAAAATATTCATAATGTCAGTTTTACAGTTTAATTAGGTCTATCAGATGCTGCAGTGATAATTCCAATATCTCTAATAGCTTTCGAGAAAATGAGGAGGAAAATCATGTTTTTATATAAATATTAAGTTTCATTTTACTGCGTAATTATTAGCCATAGAACAAATATTCATAATATCAGTTGTACAGTTTAATTAGGTGTATCAGATGCTGCAATGATATTTCCAATATCTCTAATAGCTTTCGAGAAAATGAGGACGAAAGTCATGTTTTTATATAAATATTAAGTTTCATTTTACTGCGTAATTATTAGCCATAGAACAAATATTCATAATATCAGTTGTACAGTTTAATTAGGTGTATCAGATGCTGCAATGATATTTCCAATATCTCTAATAGCTTTCAAGAAAATGAGGAGGAAAGTCATGTTTTTATATAAATATTAAGTTTCATTTTACTGCGTAATTATTAGCCATAGAACAAATATTTATAATATCAGTTGTACAGTTTAATTAGGTGTATCAGATGCTGCAATGATATTTCCAATATCTCTAATAGCTTTCGAGAAAATGAGGAGGAAAATCATGTTTTTATATAAATATTAAGTTTCATTTTACTGCGTAATTATTAGTCATAAAACAAATATTCATAATGACAGTCGTACAGTTTAATTAGGTGTATCAGATGCTGCAATGATATTTCCAATATCTTTAATAGCTTTCGAGGAAATGAGGAGAAAATTTATGTTTATATAGAAATATTAAGTTTCATTTTACTGAGTAATTATTAGCCATAGAACAAATTTTCATAAAATCAGTTGTACAGTTTAATTAGGTGTATCAGATGCTGTAATGATATTTCCAATATCTCTAATAGCTTTCGAGAAAATTAGGATGAAAGTCATGTTTTTATATAAATATAAAGTTTAATTTTACTGCGTAATTATTATTCATAAAACAAATTTTCATAATATCAGTTGTACAGTTGAATTAGGTGTATCAGATGATGCAATGATATTTCCAATATCTCTAATGGCTTTCGAGAAAATTAGGATGAAAGTCATGTTTTTATATAAATATAAAGTTTAATTTTACTGCGTAATTATTAGTCATAGAACAAATATTCATAATGTCAGTTTTACAGTTTAATTAGGTCTATCAGATGCTGCAGTGATATTTCCAATATCTCTAATAGCTTTCGAGAAAATGAGGAGGAAAATCATGTTTTTATATAAATATTAAGTTTCATTTTACTGCGTAATTATTAGTCATAGAACAAATATTCATAATGAGAGCTGTACAGTTTAATTAGGTTTATCAGATGCTGCAATGATATTTCCAATATCTCTAATAGCTTTCGAGGAAATGAAGAGAAAAGTTATGTTTATATAGAAATATTAAGTTTCATTTTACTGAGTAATTATTAGTCATAGAACAAATATTCATAATCATAGATGTACAGTTTAATTAGGTGTATCAGATGCTGCAATTATATTTCCAATATCTCTAATAGCTTTCGAGAAAATGACGAGGAAAATCATGTTTTTATATAAAAATACGGTTTTATTTTACTGCGTAATTATTAGTCATAGAACAAATATTCATAATATCAGTTGTACAGTTGAATTAGGTGTATCAGATGATGCAATGATATTTCCAATATCTCCAATAGCTTTCGAGAAAACGAGGAAGAAAGTAATTTTTAAAAAAGTAAAAATCGGTATTTATTAGTACTAGCGAAAATATTCATAATGACAGTAGTAGATTTTAATCTGGTCTATCAGATGCTGCAATGATATTTCCAATATCTCTAATAGCTTTCGAGAAAATGAGGAGGAAAGTCATGTTTTTATATAAATATTAAGTTTCATTTTACTGCGTAATTATTAGTCATAAAACAA
>JAPQNM010001467.1:67500-70546 GCA_029783475.1 Metacarcinus magister | reverse complement strand
CCTGCCCTACTCCAACTTGAAGGGGGGTTGAAGGGGGGCAAGGCAAGGCAAGGGAGGGGGTGGGCGTGGGCGTGGGGGTGTGGGGGGCGGTCACTCCCCAAACGAGGGTGTGTGGTTTCCTGGCTTGAGGGTCATTAGCTTTATGACAGAAGTTTATTACCGTCCCGAGATCAAGATGGGCTTTGGGCGCGACCAAGCGACAGTCATCTTCCTCTCTCTCTCTCTCTCTCTCTCTCTCTCTCTCTCTCTCTCTCTCTCTCTCTCTCTCTCTCTCTCTCTCTCGTTGTCGCTGTCACTTTTTTCTCCTCCTTCCTTCCTTTATCGCCTCTTCCTCCTCTTCTTCCTCCTCCTCCTTTGTCTTCTACACTTCATTCATTCACTTCATCTTCTTTCCTGTGTTTAGTTTTCATCTCTTCCTCTTCTTTCTTCTTTTTCCTCCTCCTCCTTATTCTCCTTCTCTTCTTTCTTCTACTTCTCCTCCTCCTCTTTTCTCCACAATACCGTTTTCTTCGTTTTATATACTTCCTCCTCCTCCTCCTCCTCCTCCTCCTCCTCCTCCTCCTCCTCCTCCTCCTCCTCCTCCTCCTCTTCTTCTTCCTTTCTCTATTTTGCTTCACATTCAGTTTCCTCCATTTCCTTTTATTTAACCTCCACCTCCTCCTCCTCCTCCTCCTCATCCTCCTCCTCCTCCTCCTCTCTTTCCTCCAGTCTCCGTTTCCACCTCCTATTTCCTCCAGCACGAGAGAGAGAGAGAGAGAGAGAGAGAGAGAGAGAGAGAGAGAGAGAGAGAGAGAGAGAGAGAGAGAGAGAGAGAGAAAAAAAAAAAGAGAGAGAGAGAGAGACTTTACAGACAGACTTTCTTTCTCTATATATTGGACAAAGCGACGTCATGATAGGCATCTCTCTCTCTCTCTCTCTCTCTCTCTCTCTCTCTCTCTCTCTCTCTCTCTCTCTCTCTCTCTCTCTCTCTCTCTCTCTCTAAGCAAAAAAAAGTGACTTGGATAACCGTAAATATTTTCCCATAACTGTGAAGGGAAGGAGGGAGGAGGAAAAAGGAGGAGGGAGGAGGAAAGAGGGGAGAGGGGAGAGAAAAGAGGGGAGAGAAAAGAGGGGAGAGGAAGTGGATGGAGGAGGAAAGAGGCGTGAAGAGAATGGAAGAAGAGTGAGAGGTATCAGTAGAAGAAGATGGAAAGGTGGATAGAAGAGAGATAAAAGAGAGAGAGAGAGAGAGAGAGAGAGAGAGAGAGAGAGAGAGAGAGAGAGAGAGAGAGAGAGAGAGAGAGAGAGAGAGAGAGAGAGAGAAAGGAAAACAAAGAACAAGAAGAAGATAGAGGAGGAAAGAGAGAGAAAAAAAAGAGGAAAGATTGTCCACACCACATCCGTCCCCACACACACACACACACACACACACACACACACACACACACACACACACGTGACAAATGAACATCGACTACCACCACTATATATAATAAATAACTCTTCACCAGTAGTAGTAGTAGTAGTAGTAACCCATACAAAAAAAAATAATAAATAATAAAAATAAAAAAAGAGATACCCCCAAAATAAAAAAAAAAAATAAATAAAAAAACAGAAAACGTAAAAAAAAAAAGAAAAAAAAAAGAAAACGAGAAACCAAAAACTAGCCACAAATAAACACTAGAAAGAAAAGAGAGGGAGGGGGAGGAGGGGGGGGGGAGGAGGGAGGGGAATTCGAAGCCAGGTCCAGCCCTAAATCCAACAGCTATAGGTCACTTGACAACGGTAATCATAGTAGCATCGCCCCTCCCCCCCTTAACGACCTAGCCCCCCCCTGCCCCCCCACCCATCCAGGACCCCCCGTTGCGCATCTCCCACTCGCTGGTGACAAGTGACGATCGCCTGTCCGCCCGATTGAAACCAAAAGGAGTCAATGGTGGGTGAAAAGCATCTTCTTCATCCACGCCTTGTTGTCTGAGGAGGTATCTTCACCCTCATATGACACTCCTCCTCTTCCTCCTCCTCCTCCTCCTCCTCCTCCTCCCTCCCGACTCCTCCTCCCTCCCGACTCCGACTCCGACTCCCTCCCGACTCCTCCTCCTCCTGCGACGACGCCTCCTTCGACGCCTCTTTTACTGTCTTCGTTTTCTTTTCGTTTCCTTCTGGTTTCTTTCTTTTATTTGTCTATATATTTTTACGTGTGTTCTCCTCCTCCTCCTCCTCCTCCTCCTCTCTTCTTCTCTTCTTCTTCTTCTTCTTCTTCTTCCTTCTTCTCCTTCTTCGACTCTTCCTTCGCCTTGTCCTTTTTTTTTCAGTTTTATTTTATTTTTTTCGATACATTTTTTTTATTATTTTTTCTCAACCAAGTGAAATCAAACAGCTAAGAAGTAAGAAAGGACCTGTTTGTTTGTGTTTGTGGTGTTTGTTGGTGTTTGTTTGTGTCTGTTTGGATCACTCTTTACACACACACACACACACACACACACACACACACACACACACACACACACACACACACACACACACACACACACACACACACACCCATTATCTTTCCTCTTAAGCTACGTCTCTAACTCTTAACCATTATTACTCAGCCTCTTAACTCTTGAAACTCTTACTATGATATATAACTCTTGATTCTCTCACTTTAACTCTCTCTAACTCTCTCTAATTCTCCCTACATTCTCTCTACACTCTCCTACACTCTCTCTACACTTTCCTTCACTCTCCTTCACTCTCCTACTCTCTCCTTCACTCCTCCTTCACTCTCCTACATTCTCCTTCACTCTCCTTCACTGCGCTATGTAAACAAAACAAAAATAAAATGAAAAGGAGAAGCACATACACAGAGACTAAAAGGAAGAAAAAAAAGAAGAGGCGAGAGAGAGAAAAAAAAGAGAGCAAGCTAGAGAGAGAGGGGGGAAAAGAGCGAGAGAGAGAAAAAAAGAGAGCAAGCAAGCAAGCAAGAGGGAGGGAGGAAAAGAGAAAGAAAGAGAGAGGAAAAAAAAAAAGAGAAAGAGAGAGAGAGAGGAAGGAAAAGAGAAAGAGAGGAGTAAGAGGAGAC
>JAPQNM010001467.1:30000-62500 GCA_029783475.1 Metacarcinus magister | reverse complement strand
CACACTTGATTACGTGTGCAGTGATCTCAGCGGCGTGTTGTGGCCGAAGGGAGACATCTGGTGGCCGAGTCCGCAACCTTCTACTAGGACTCAAAATTCAACCTTTGGACGCGGGAACGTTTGGCGGCCCACGTGTACATACCAACGCCTTATATACGTACAGGAGGTAGAGATGATGTTTTTAGTGAATCGGTAATGTTACTGAATGAACAGATTACATGGTTTTCCCCTTTTTTCGTCTCTTTATGGAGGGGATTGGTCGCCATTTAGAGGAAGAAGAAGGGGGATTGGGGGTAAGGGGGGCAGGGAGGGGATGAACTCATTCCCTAAGGCTCTCCCTAATGCACAATTCACAGTGCCTAATGCCTCCTTTGTCGGGGAGTTGGCTGCGCACTTCACACTTCATGTATTTGATGGCAGCCCACTCAAGCTTACAGGATTCGAACCGTGGACTCTCTTTCATCGGGGCCAGTGTTTGCCAACACCATCACGTCACGAGACCCGCCACCCGGAAACCAGACGGCAGCAGGCACAAGGCAGCGGCACAAGGCAGCGGGAGGCGGGAAGACCTGCAGGCGGAGGAAGGCTGGGGCAGAGGCGTGATGGTGGTGGTGGTGGTGGTGATGGTGGTAGTGGTTTCCAAAGAGACGGAGATACGCACCGAGGCACACTGTAGAAAAGCAAAGGTATTAGTTTTAGATTAACACACACACACACACACACACACTGTAGTAGCCTCAATGTGTGTGTGTGTGTGTGTGTGTGTGTGTGTGTGGTGTGTGTGTGTGTGTGTGTGTGTGTGTGTAAGTCTCTAAAGGGAATTGAAAGCTCCTTCTTTTGTCACTTAACAATAACATTTACTCGTGTGGAATGTTGGTTTAAGACGCTAAACTAAATACTATGACACACACACACACACACACACACACACACACACACACACACACACACACACACACACACACACACACACACACATCGGGGTAATCTCCTTCTCTATGTATAATAAACAACACAAATACATGAAATAATTAAAATACCTGATGAAAGTTAATTGACCACAAACACCAACAACAACAACAAACACAAACAAGATCATTACAATACCTGAAGAATGTTAATTAAGAAAGCCACATAATAAAATACTTGAGACTAATACACTAACTTTTATAATATTACTGTGAGACATACAAGCAACAACCACCACCACCACCACCACCACCACCAATAACAACACCAAAAATCAAACCATCTGCCGCAGGAGGAAGAAGAAGAAGAAGAGGAAGAGGAAGAGGAGGAAGAAGAGGAGGAGGAGGAGGAGGAGGGGCACGTTCGGGATGCCAATGCTAATATCCCGCGCATTTTCATTGGTGTTGAATGCCTCCACCCAAGCATTCACATCTATTCAGAAACGTCGCCTTTTTTCCTCCCCCAACGAGAGCTCAACTGATTACAGCGTGTCGGGCAAGTTAGTGGAGCAGGGGAGAGGGAGAGGGAGAGGGAGAGGGGGGAGAGAGAGGGAGAGGGAGAGGGAGAGGGAGAGAGGGGGAAGGGAGAGAACACGGAAGTAAATAGTTAGTAATGAGCTTTGGAAGTATTAAATGGTAGGAGTGAGTGTGGGTTTGGGTGAGGGAAGGAGGGAAGGAGGGAAGGAGGGGAAGGAAGGAAAAAGTGATTGAGTGTGGCAGAGGTAAGGAGGTAAAGAGGTGTGAGTGAGTAAGTAAGATTATTTAAGAAGGAAAACAAGGGAATGAGGAAGCGAGGGATATAAGAAATTAGTGAATCAGTGAATCAATCAATCAGTCAGTCAGTCAGTCAGTCAGTCATAGTTTAGACCACCATCACTACCAACACAAACATCAATAACAATAACAATAACAATAACAATAACAATAATAATAATAATAATAACAACAACGACAAAGAAACTCGAATAAATATAACCATGTAGTTGCATCGTAGAGAGAGAGAGAGAGAGAGAGAGAGAGAGAGAGAGAGAGAGAGAGAGAGAGAGAGAGAGAGAGAGAGAGAGAGAGTTGCACATATATAATAATCTCTCTATCACCTTGGCACGAAAAGAAATAATTACAGTAAAGAAAATATAAAAATAAAAAATAGCAAACGATTCATCAAACCAATAACTTATTTCCTCAATTTTTTTTCTATTTTATTTTTTTTCCCCTTTTTTTTTCACTTCTTGGGTGGAATGCGAGGGAAAAATTATTCACGTGGAAACTGAAAACTAGTCCGAGAAAGTATCGGAAACTGATGATTCGCCAGAGAGTTTTGTCCTTAAAGTTTGGAGAATGACACACACACGTTTTTTATTATTGTTATTATTGGTATTACTATGATAAAAAAAAAAAAAAATCAATTACCAACCCATGCGATTAATAATAGAAAAAAAAAGTATTAATTGATAAGAGAGAGAGAGAGAGAGAGAGAGAGAGAGAGAGAGAGAGAGAGAGAGAGAGAGAGAGAGAGAGAGAGAGAGAGAGAGAGAGAGAGAGAGAGAGAGAGGTGGGACAGGCGGTGATGGTGGTGGTACACTCAAATATCTTACGTCCTTACATCCTACTCAAATATCCTACGAGGTGGAAAATAGATTAATAGCGTGAAGGAGGTAGGAAGGACCCCCTAGCGAGTACCGAAGGACCTCCTCACACGCCCCTAAGGACACTAGGATGCCGCCTGCCCCTCACGTGCCCGGGGAAGAGTGAAGGACGCCTCTCTGTTCTGAAGGATCTCCCACCTCTGTTCTGAAGGATTCCCCGCCTCACGCCCACAAGGACTCTTCGTAGGACTCAAGGACACGTGACCCACCTAACACGCCACACGCCTTTTCCTTGTAACTATTAATGTGTAGATGAAATTATGTTTAGTCTATCCTGTGTCTTATTATTTTTTTTTTCTTCGGGTCATCCTTATTTTTATTTATTCTGATTATTTAGAAGATTTGTTCATCAATAGATTCCTGATATTTCCTTTGTAATCTTATTGGTGTTACGTAAAATGAACAGTTATAATAATGTTATGTAGTATGGGGAGAGAAAAAAATATTTGTCTCCTTTGATACCTTACCTAACCTTACCATACCTTACCCTCCCATAGATAACCTTACTATGTATTCCCACACACCCATACATTACCCTACCTTACCCTTTGTTCTCCCATACATAGCCTTACTATGTACTCCCATACACCCATAGCTTAGCTTACCTTTGTCCTTCTATAGCCTACTTTCGTATTCCTAAGTCAACCCATACACCCATAGCTTAAAGGCGCCTTAACACGGTGCAATAAGACTAGCAAAACCAGTCGCTTATTGCACCGTGTGAAGGCGCCTTAAGTACTTACCCTCCCATAGCCTACCTTCACCCATAGCCTACCTTCCCAAGTCCCCCCATACACCCATAGCCCTTAAGAAAACAAAAAACAAAAGAGGACCATTAGAAAACCTGAGGCCATTTATTCCTCCCATTATAAAGGAGTAAATAAAGGAACGGTAAATCTGCATAACTACTGCTCGTCCTCTATCTTCCTTCTATATCCAACAAGCTTGGGGACCACTTGGGCAAGCGGGGTTTTAGGGTGGGGGAAGCAAATAAAGGCCATTTATGGCACTCAGGAAAAAATCTCAGCTGAAAAACCTATTTTGGGGTAAAAAAAAATAAAATGCTTATGTAATCCTCCAACACCCCCAACCTAAACTGAACTCACGTAATAACCTCTTAACCCCCCAACCAAACCTAAACAGAACTGATGTAATAATAACCTCCTAGGTGGGGTGGGCAAGCCCCTCCAGACGCCCAACCTGTCACGTAAAAATCATAATTAAGTCACGTAATAGTCTATACATGGTGGGTAAGCTCCACACACACACCCCCCTTCCACCAAACTTACCTTGATCAAAGCTTTTGGTTGAAGTTAAGTGTTGCTGGCTTGCCACACAAGTATGTGACGAACACACAGGTCAAATAGTTCACTTGATAACCCCTTACACTGTGCACCAAAATACAAAATCCCGTTTAACACTCAGTTCAAGTTTCCACAATGGCAACTCTGACGAACTGATGATCTGCTGGCCTGTCATTTACATCGTATGTGTCACAAAGCCACTTCAAGAATTCTCATTGGCTAAGAATTCTGAAAAGACTACGTTATAGTGACGTATAATCAAGAAAGCGCAGTAGTTCAATAGTTTGTTGTACAGGCAGCAGTTATGGAGGAGAAGTGAGGACTAAATTGTTTCGAGGCATCTACTTCCAAGACGCTTTGTGAGGTAAACAATGGCGAGCACCGCTTGAAGCCTTCACAGATGTGTTGAGTAGCTTCACTATGTATACTAAGTACCACTTCATATTTATATCGATATCGTACCAGCAGTAGTTATGTAGAAATACCAAAAGGACCATTACACACGTACCTTATCTTACCTTGTCTTTGTGGTGATGGTGGTGGTGTCAACTTCACTATGGGTAGTGAGTGATGTGTTTGCAGGCCTACGTAACATTTTCTAAAGGCTCACGATTATATTGTAGTTTAAGCCAATGTACAACTTCATTATTCTTTCTTACAAATGTTTAGATATAATTATTTTGGATATTTTTTACCATATACATACCCCGAGGCAAATTAATATTAACGGCGCAAAACGTCCTTAGAGTTAGGTGCCTCGAAAATGTTTCCAAGTCCCACGCCATCTACTGCCATAAAACTTAAAATGCAATATATACAATGACTGCAATGGAGTAACAAACTATTAATTATATACTGAGTGGTCTTCAGTTCACGTGTAAATAAACTGTCAATGCAATGACTACAAAAATCTTATTAGTCTTTGTGCAACGTTAATTCAATTTGTTACGTAGTCTAGGTAAGAATGAATATACCTGTTTAATAATAACAACTGTAGCAAATTCATTAAACAAAGGAAGTATCAGGTACATTTTTGGGGTAGATTTTCCGGTTTTTATATGAACTGCTAAATACTGAAATTAATAGTTATTTTCAACTGTTTGTTTGTTCATAAGATATTCAAAAGACATTGAGTTTTTTTCCATATCTTCAATTATCTATAAATCTATCTTACTCTTTATTGAATTCATTATTATTATTATTTATTTTCATCTTATATAATTTAGTTATTGATCTATTTATCATCTTTTTTTTCTAATTACCAGCTATTATTCCTGTCATGAGTTAATGGTTTTCATAACACCTTCACCTCTTAGTAAAACACAAGGTATTTGATTTAGTTATTTATATAGATAATAATAATAATAAGATAAACACTTGATACCTTATAGATGTACAACTTAACACAGTATACACCCAATCATGAATAAGTTTATAACCAAAACAACAAATATTAACAAAAAAATATATAAAGTAAATCTTACATGTTACATAAAAGTTAAATAGAAAATAGAAATCAGCACCAACCATAAAACAATGATTATGTACTTAACATAAAATAGCATTGCATATCCATTACATAAACACTATTAAATTATCCTTCAAAACCAACCACAAACATAATGATAATATTAACAGGGTAAAAATGTGCTCTCTCTCTCTCTCTCTCTCTCTCTCTCTCTCTCTCTCTCTCTCTCTCTCTCTCTCTCTCTCTCTCAACACTCACCCACACAATCAATAAAGAATATATATGTAATAATAAGTATAAGTATAGTATATATCACAGTTATATAGCAAGTTAAATTATATTCTTCTTCTCTGTGGCACTGTGTAAAAAGTTAAGTTGTCCCTATCAAGGAAGGTTAAGATATGCATTACTTCATCTTTAATGTGTGTGTGTGTGTGTGTGTGTGTGTGTGTGTGTGTGTGTGTGTGTGTGTGTGTGTGTGTGTTTGACTAGTTATCATTAGTCATCCAGGATTTAAAAAACATAAAACATTCTACCTTATGTTTCCTTACAGATTAGGTTATATTACTAAAAACTTTAATTCCAGATGTAATATCATCCTTCACTTCAAATAAAATCCAACCGTACATTGGTGAGGTTTGCTTTGCATTACGCACACAAGTACTGATGGGCACGAAGGTTGTACAAGGTGGTAAACTTTCTCCTACAATTGTAACATTCATAAAGTGTACCAACATCCCTTTTTGGGCACAAGTTAGAGTAATTCTGTTCATGCTTCTTACGTACAGATTGAAGAGGCTGAGTCCTGGCACACGAGTCTTCTTGTTTATATACATTAATCTTTCTTGAACCAATGATGGGTGACGGATTATAATTAATTACATCAATACCATGGTAGGGTGGAGGTGAAAGGGTGTCCTCGTGTCTACCCTGCTCCAAGGTGACACACTGTTCACTTTGCCTTGAACAGTTACCAATCATTTTCACCTTATTCTGATAATTCATTTTGTGGCTCATTTTCTCAGCATAAAAGTTGTTGCAGTGAATACCAGTGACACTTTCCCTCTGGTTCAAGTGTGTTGTTGTGTTGTTAATGGTACAGTGTTTGACCTGTGCCAATACACCTTTACTTTCCTGAGGGTGGATGGCACTTTTTGTCCTGCTACCCATTTCTCCATCGTCTATGTGTTTTTTCCTAACATAAATTTTTAGGTGTTCTATTGTGGAATGACTTGACATTTTCCATCTGCAGTCAATATCTTGCCTCTTCTTCCAGTAGAGTTGGAAGGAAGCGTTAGTTAGGTTATTCTTCTTCAAGTTTGTGTGTAGCATAGCATCAGGGTGAAGCTCACTACACTTACTGGATCTTGAAACACTTAACTTTGGATTGGCATCATCTGTGTTTTGCTTTTTCATCATTCTCATTCCATCAGAAGGTGAACATCTCCCCTTTACACTTGATTGTATTGATTGACAACTGTTCCGTGTGTCTTGGCAGTCCTTGGTATTGGAAAGGTTACAAATATGCCGTGATTTCTCCCTTTCTTGTTCTTCACGACACAGCTTCTCTACCAGTATGTTCTCTCCGCCCGGCACCTGAGGCTTACGTGCCGGCTTATTACAAGACAACGTGAGGCCACTTAAGGAGAGTGAGGAGTCAAAAACATTACTAGACTCATGATCACAGTTATTGGTGAGGTTGCTACAGTTAATGCTGCTGTAGCCAGAAGAATGATCAGTTGACTTATCCTGTAAAATAGTTTCATTGATATGAGACTCATGACAATCAGCAGCTAACTCTATGGAATTAGATAAAGTGGATTCTTCCAGATTTAAAGGATCTAAAAATGTTACATCATGGTTCAAAAAGCTATCCAGAACCACTCCACTGGAATCCAAGGAAATGTTTATTGTTTTAGAACCAAATTCTGTAAACTGATTGCAAGTTTCATGTGAGTTTTGTGGAATGACAGGAGACAAATTTTGTGTCTCATTTGAATTATTGGTTCCTTTTGGCATGTCATGACTGCTTGATGCACCTTGATAAAGTTCCTTTGATGTGTGGCCTAAATACATTGAAAGTTCAGTATCAACAAGAAGTGATTTATCCACACAGATAGACTCACACGACCCTTTATGGGAATGATACACTACTTTTTCAACAGTTGACTTGCTAACATTATAATTCCTCTCGCTATGAGGTTTATCCTGACCCTTCACACATCCAAGTACAAGGTCTGAGGAGGAGGTGTAGTTACCAGACCCAATGTTAACTTGAGGTGTGTGGTGCAACCTTAGGCAAACATTATCATCAGAGTGTGTTGTTGTGTTGCCTGCATCATGTGGTTGGTTGGAAATGAAACTTGAGTCTACGGTGAAGTCTGAGGAACAAACATGATCTACAGCAGCATCAGACACATCACTGCAATCATTAATCTCTCCATCAGCATCTTCATCTTCAACTAAACAGTCTTCTTTATAAGTTCTTACTGTAGTCTTCTCTCTATCTTCTATTTGTGGTTCACGTTTTGTCTTCAAGTATTTACGTGGGAATAGATCTGAATGTTGTAAAGTTCTTTTTTTGCTTCTCCCCCTCCCACTCTGGCCGCACCTTTCTTGATGCTTGGACAGGAACTCTGCTGAAGTGAAGAGCACCTCACACTCACTGCACCACCTCTCAACCTCGGAACCTACACACACAAAATAAATAAAATAATTAAATAAATAAATAAAGGCAGATTATGATTACTTATTACAAGAGATCTGAAGGTAAATGAATAATGAGAAATGTAGAAGTCAGAATGTAAAATAACTTGTGTGATTCTTTCCCTTTCCTTAATTTTTACTTACCTTTCAATCGTGGTTTAAAGAAGTCCTTGGTAGATATGCCAAGCCAATCACCATACACTGCACCATACCACACCATCAACTCTGTATTCCTGGTCACAACAACAACAACCACACAATCAATCATCCACTAAATATTAAAACAATTAACAACTATACGTTATAAATCACAATACATAAGAGATAGAAACAAAACACAAACCTTTCTATATCCGTATTAGTGACGTAAAATATTTCATTCTGGATCTGCATAGCAATCAGGTTCCTCTCGATGTAATTCCTCGCACAGTTAACGTATCGAACCCAATTACTTACCGAGGTCTCTTCAGCGTCTACTTCTATGTCTGGTCTTCCATTGATCTGAAGTACAACAATAAAAAAAACTCAATTCAATCAGTAATACAAACCTTATCACCTCACATTATGACTTCACAAAACACTGCTATTACTAATCACTATATTGGGTTGGGTGAGGATATTTCTTGCACTGTTTTAACTTCCTCACCTCCCAGCCATAGCCAGACACCCTTCCTGTCTTCTTAATGATGCGGCCTTCACAGGGGCCAAACACAAGCCCCTGGGGAAGCTTGGCGCTGGTCCACACCCCCTGGCCGGCACCCTTCACTTTGGATTCACTAATGTACAGAGGCCAAGGTGCTGTGAGTAAGGCTCGGTTCTGTACACTACCATCACGGGGAACCTAGAGGAAAGTAATGTTCAATGATACAAATGGGATGAATTTCTTGTTATTTAAATCACACATCATCTCCATTCCTGATGCTAGAAATTAATAAGACTATGTACAGTTTACTTAAATGTTATTGTTTAATGGTAGAATGTGATGGTTTTCTTGTTATTTAAATCACACTCATTCCTGACTCATTCCTGATGCTAAGAATGAAACAGAATATCAACAGTTTACTTCTTAAATGTTATTGTGAATGGACTTACAGCCTTGTCTAGGATCAGAGTCATGGGATGCTTAGGACAAAGGCTAGTATAGGTCTTCCTGCACTCCACACAGTCTGCAACACATTAAACATTCTTTAGTCTCAACTTAAAATGTACAAAACTGTTATATGTAGCCACTGTTTTATTATTATTTTCTTCACCGTTTAATCAATTTGTCTCCTACACACACTTTAATCATGTCATGTAATTTCAAGATTTATCATATTAATACATTTACCTAAATACCAAACTTATCAACGATTAAAAAGATTTGTGGATAAAGCTGTCCAGGAGAATATAAAACAGTATAAAGCAAAAAAACATCATTAGTAAAGAAGAATACTTAGGAATCTTTCACACGAGCGTTCCCATATGTGCGTTTGTGTGCGCGGTGTTTTAACATTCAATGGAGTTCAATGCAACCTTTCACACGACACATTGCACGCACATACAACGCGGTGCAAATGCTCAAGCCCAGCAAGGACGCGCGTGTACTTCCTGACCCGCCCGTCCTTGCTGGCTACTAGTGGCAATGGCAGCTTACACACAATTGTATAGGTACACGGATGACTGAAAGGAAGGTTGGGACAGGAATGCAAGGCAGCGGCAAGGGTCTGATGGTCTGTTAGTCAAACACGAACACCTGGCTAACGCGTGTATAAAAATCTAACTCGTTTCTGTGCACACGTTTGACGCACACAGAAACGCCCGTGTGAAAGAGGCCTTAGGTACACTTAGCTGCCAAACTGACAAAGACAAACAAAAGACAAAAAGAAACTCAGATTAGTATAACTTAAAGTTCTATACATCCCCCAAAAAACATACAATCACACAGTCACCATCAACATTATAATAAATAAATAAAAATAATCCACTTCTGAATATATACCTTGTTTCACTATAACTACTATAACTTACATGCATGATTATACTTGCAGTTATACTTCTGGCTGAACCTAACATTGGTTATTGATCGAGGTTCCTTCCTATATACTCTAAGTTTCCTGCCTGCACCTCCTCTTGAGTATTGCCCTTCACACTCATCCCTATCACTGGAGTTAACATACACCACCTGCAAGCAAGGTTAAGCATACACGGTTACTCGGAAAAGGAAAGTAATACAGAAATAATAAGAACCAGAAGAAAAAATAACAGTAATAGAAGTAAAATATAAAAAAGTTGAAATAAAAAGCATGCAAGAAGAGACTCAATTATATATAAATGCACAAAGGAAAGGTGAAATAAACCCATACATAACCTTCCTACATTACCTTAACACAGTGATCTTCCTTCATCTCTAGTGTAGCAGGGCAGAAGAGGTGTTGCAGGGCTGACTGTGGCTTGCTTAAATTCTTCCTCTTCTTATACTGAGTCCCAACACTGTACAAAGCATTCATCTCACTGCCTTCCACACCATCCATGAGCCCTGTCTCTTCTCCATCTCCACTTTGTACTGGCATTTTAACCTCCTCTGAATATAAAGCAACTCCTGTTTATGAGTAAAGTTCTACAGTATTATGGTTATAAACACATTTTATTCATATTTACATAGATCCTTACTGTTTTTTGTTTTTCATCTATTCATCTGTAAGTCTTTTTTTTCATTGTCCCTCACCTCATCTCCTACACCCATTATCCTCTCCAATAATAGATTAATAGATTTCTCAAATAGACTTAATCCTCTATACTTTTCATACACTCTTCATCATCACTCTTACCTTACCTTACCCAATGGCATAATTCAATATAATTAAAAACTACTGTATAACAAATCAAAGGAAGGACAATTAAGAGACAATTAGTGGTGTTACCTTGTGGTGGAGACATGTTCAGTATGTTATTAGAGAGGCCCAGTATGCCCAGCTCCCTGCCATACTCATCCCCATACCATACAAGCAACTCAGAGTGGCTGCAAGGGAAACAGTTTAGACAGATCAAAATATAATAAAAAAGTGCTTCATTTAATTACAGTGTTAGATAAATAGTTTACCCAGATAGATATAAAATAGTGTTTCAATTAATTAAGGTGTTAAATACATAGTTTAGTTTAGCCAGAGTTCATGTTGAATAAAAAAGTGGTTAATTTAATGAGTGTTAAATATTCCACTACATCATATATTAAGCTTTAGGAAAGTTTAATGTACCAATCTACAAGTTATTTTATGATACACACACACAGAGAAACATCCTTAAATAAATATTAGAAAATCATTCAAACCAAACTAATCTTCCTACAACATTACTTGCATCCTTACTAAAGAAAAAAAAGTTGAAGAATAAGACTAAGAAATAAATAAATAAATCTGAAAGCATTGACACATTTCAAAGTGATGCATTATCTTCCTTGCTGTAAGACATTCATTAGTGTATCGGGCAGAGCAGTGAGGTGATGATAATACGATTGAAGCCCAGATTACCTTTCAATATCCCGCAGAGTGATGTAATACACGTCCTTCTTGTACTGGAAAGCCTCCAGGTTCATCTCGACAGTGTCTCGTGCACAGTTCACATAACGCAGCCAGTTGCTGATTGATTTATTCACACTGTCCACGTACACCTGACTCTTCTTATACGATTTGATCTGCAACTTTAAAATGTACAAAGCAAAATGTGAGAACAAAATTGATAAGTAAAAAATATAGGTACAATGTATTTATGATGATTGAGATATGTACAAGATAATCTGAATAATGTGAGCTAGTTTACTCCATCAAACAGACTCAAATAGCATAAACTTTAACAGTAAAATATGACTAATTCCCAGACACTCGAAAAAGTACAACATGACGTGTGGTGTTACTCCAAGTGTTTATCAGAATAAAAAGTGATGCGTCCACTCGGGAAATTTAAAACTGCCCTTTGAAATTCATGCCGGAAAACTGATGGAACTGGAATATTGATGGTCAACCTGTATACAGAGGAGGGGCTTCCCAGACCCATCGCTCCGTCTCTTTTGTCACCTTTCACCGCAGTTATTACAGCAATAGAATTCTTGCAGTCCCAACCACACGGCACGGATAATAACTTTAATTACCACAAAAAGAGCACCTAAGTGTAGCCCAAAGATAAGTCATCATAATAATCAAACGTAAAGATAAAAACTTACATGCCAAGCGTAACCCGAATCTGCTGCTTTGGAGTTTCTTCTGACTCTAAGAATTTTTCCCTCGTAAGGACCAAACACCAGTCCTCTGGGTAGAGCCGCAGAGGTCCACACACCTTCCCCTGCCCCGGGTATCTTTGATGCGGCCACAAACAGGGGCCAGGGTGCCGTTAAACGTGCTCGCTCCTCCACACTACCATCACGCACAACCTTAGTGGCAATGAGAGGTAAAAGAAAGATGAAATTAAACATAACACTAAAATATAATAAATTAATGAGAGTAGGAAACAAGATTAATTATTTCAACAAACTGAAGATAAGTACAAAGAATTGGTGTTTGATATTTACTATAAATTTTCATAGGTATGGCAAAAATACACTTGCAAGATAGTATGCAAGAATACAGTAATCCCTCACCAAAGACAAGGATTGTATTAGAATAAATTAAATACAATAAAAACAAAACAAAAATAAATAAATAAAAATAGAATCACTACATAACTATTCAGTGAGTATTAATAATTCCATAATACATCCTATACATATTAATAATTCTAACCTATGATTTTGCATTCAAACCATTTACTTTTCCTTTGTACACCTGAGTAAGAAACAATTCACACCTTCTTTTCACACATACTTAACACATCAAACTTACCTCTCTATTGAAAACAAGCTTCAAATGAAGAGAACACACACCAAAGAAATGTTTATGGCACTGACTGCAATCTGAAATAATGACAACCATACATTACACTCTCTGATGAAAGGTTTAAACTATTTAGAACATATATATACACATGTACACTATATACATAAACACACACACACACACACACAGTAAAATGGAAAAACCAACCCTAACTCTCACATCGAAACAGAAAAGAAAAAGGAAAAACAAAACTAAACCCTAACCTAAACTAACTCCATCAAACAGAAAGAAGAAAACCTAACCTAACTCACAAAAACGTAACTGAACTCTCACACCCAAACAGAAAGTAAAAATAAAAAAAAATCTAACCTAACATAAAATGGAGAAAAAAAAACTAACATGTAACATCATCATTATAAAGCTGTTCAGAGTCCACATATTTAGTAAAGAAAGCCCATGTCCTTAGGCCGTAGTTGCATTTAGTTCGCTCTGCTCTGAACTGTTCTACCAGCTTGTGTTCTGCCTTCTGTGTGCTCTTGTCTGACTCTGGCACACGTGGGTTCCTGAGGCGCTGTGGGACTATTGGGGTCTCATCTGTGGTCTTCTGTACAACCTGAAGGGAAGGGTGTTGAAAGGGGACACTTGTATATATATTTATTTATTATAGCATGGATTGTTCTCTTATAGTAGTAGTAGTAGTAGTAGTAGTAGTAGAAACAGTAATGGTAACAATAATAGGAGCAGTATTGTCATTATTATTATTATTACTATTATTATTATTATTATTATATTATTATTATTATTATTATTATTGTGTATTGTAGAGACACTTGTATACATATTTATTCTAGCATATATTTTGTTCTTGTAATAGTAGTAGTTTTATAACTTTATCAATGGTGGAAGAGGATGATGATTTCATTATTACTTTAAGTTTCTTCAATACGTACGTACAATATAGCTACAACACAGCCATTCACCTTACACTCTCCTTATTTACACCCATACACACCCATATTTACCTTCACAGTGCCATTCTTGCTTTTCCTGAGGGTAACGAGAGGCCATAGGTGCAGCACTTCCTCCTGGGCGGCACTGAGGCACTGTGGTCTTAGTGCCACGAGTGCCATCACTCTACGGCAGCGTGTGTCACCTGTCAATACCTGTAATTAATGTGCAGGTGGTGATTAGATTGGTGTACACTGGTAATGGATGTGAATTACTTCTTATATATGCAATTAAACAACTCAATCAATATTTTTTTAAAGCGAGAAAAAGATATTCGGTCAAGCAATATATACGCATTATTTCTTATTTACTTTGCAGGCTGGATAATATATTAGAACAGGTGTTCTTTAAGTAGTGCCTCAATACCTCCAGGGGGTTTCGAAACCGGTTCTTGGGGGTATCCAAAAAGGCATCCTGGAAAGTATTAAATTAAGTCAACGAAAGGGTGAAAACTGCGTGTGAGTCCTACCGTTGATACAATTTGGGGAAAGCCGATCCAGGCTTTCCCGAAACTATCATAAATTGCATTGGAGGTGGTGATAACAAGGTTTAATCCTTGGCTTATACTGTTCACCACCACTTACTCATGCGAGGCTGTGTTTTCCGTACTGATCCAGATAAAAACCAAGTAAAGAGACAGTCTGGCAGTAGAATCTGGTATGCGTCTTGCACTGAGCTGGGCGGCAACGTGGCGGTGCGTCCTACAACTGAGGGTTTGGTTGGTTTCGAAAAAAGAGGACCACAAGGCCCATGCAGCTTACAGTAAAAAAAAAGAATCATGCTGAATAAGGGAAAATAATAGTGTTGTGTATAATATTGTAATGTGGAAACAATCTGTCAGTGAGGAAATAGTTTGTGTAAGATTTAAGGTGGCGGCACACTAGGCATTTTTCAATAACATATTACTCGTCAGTTCTTCTTGTTATGTTCTCATAGTTTTGTTAGGCGTCTATGTTTTACTGTTCAAAATGAGTAACAAGTAGCAGGTTTGGAGCTGCGCAATATGGATATAACTGTTTTATCTAGCAAGGTGTCACTCAGATTAGTATTCTAGCAAGCTCCCTTTTTTACGTACTAATATAAATGAAATTGATTGTTTTATTAGTTATATAAATAAAATTATTGAATCAAATGTTCTGTCTATAGTTATATTTTACAATCTTTCACCACAAGAATTATTATATCAGTGGTAACGAGTCACACATATATACATTCTAGAACAATTATAACCAACACTTTATATAGTTTTCCAAAGATGAGGTTATTATAATTACTGATAAAATCTTATTATATTATTAATAGAAGTAATTAGAAAGGTATAGACTGTTTTAATTACCTTCTGAGCAGCGTACGTAAAAACAATTATTAAGGTAGACTATTTTAATTCCCTTGTGTTCATAATTTCCCAAAGAAGAAATGATTACCATTACTCCAAAGTTTTGTTTATATCATTAAAGCAACCAATGATTAAGGTGGACTGTTTTAATTACCTTCTGAGCAACGTTAAAAGTGATTATTAAGGTAGACTATTATAAATCCCTTTCTGAGGAGCGCAAGTCAAGGCCAAGTTCGAGTGTTTAAATTGCCTTCGTGAAAAAACAATTACTAAAGTGGACTATCATTAAAACAAACAATTAGTATGATCATCTATTTTAATTACCTTCTGAGGAGCGTAGAAATAATTATTAAGGTAGAATATTATAAATCCTTTTGAGGAGCTCAAGCCAAAGCCGAGGCAGAGACAGGGACGCACCGGGTGTCTCCTAGATAAGTGACAGGAAGGGAGGGAGAGTCTGCTGTTTACCTGTTTACTTTACTTATTTCAAGCTTAGGAAGACAATTTACTAACCTCCCAACATGGTAAGTATAGTGCAGAGTCTATAGATGTATGGTGATATGAGGAGAGGTAGTAATATGATGTAGGTGTGTTGATATTGAGGTTTTAGGGAGGTGACTCATGCGTTTATTTAAAGGATATTTTTGTTGTGTTTGTTGTGTTATGTTTTGTTATTTTTGTGGTGTTGTTTTGGTGTTTGTGTTTGTGTTGTGTATGTGTGGATTTGTTTTGTTTTTATTTAGGAATGTGTGTGTGTGGATGTGTTCGTGTGGGAGGTGCTTAACCCCACCCTCCCCAACACATACACACACACCTCAACACACACACACACACCCACCCACACACACACACACACCCACACACACACACACACACACACACACACACACACACACACACACACACACACACACACACACACACACACCCCAACACACACACACACCTACACACACCCACACACCAACACACACACACGTATATTTTTAGAGGTATACATGTAAAAATATTTATAATCCTTCTGGTTCAAGTTAAAAAAGAATAAAATTAATCCATCTTATCTCTACATCAACATAATGTCACATCCGTTAGCTATATTGGTTGTAAAATTAATTCAATAAAAAAGATCACCAATAGCATATTATCTCCCATTCAAATACACACTAGTAATGAATACATAAATTTATAACATGTAGATCTAAGGAAACATTTAATAATATAGATTTTGTTGGAGAAATTTATGTTAATTGGCTTCCATTGAATTTCAGGACCAAATAATTTTTTTCACATTAGTTTTGATGAATCTGAGTTAATAATGTTATCAATGTTATCAATTTCTCTCACTAATCACTGTTTTCTTTTTCTGTCATCCCTTTACCCCTTTACACCACACTTCATTTAGTTACTGATTTATTTTTCAGTCTGCCACTCTACGTCCCTACCTGAGCGCTGTGAGGCACACGCTGTCAGCTGCAATGTGTCTTCAGAACTTCAATTCACAAGTCGTGGAAAGACATAACAAGCCGGAGGTGGAAGTCAGGTAATTGAGAGAAGAAAAAACTGTATTTGTTATGCGTTTTGCTAAATTGACTATACGACAATGTTTGAAAAGGTCTACAAGTTTTCATATATCTTGAATCTTTTCCCCGTGCAGATCAAGTAAAGAGTTGTTGATGACGGCCGTGGTGGTGAGCAGGAACGAGAAGGAGAAAGTCCTCATCGAACCTTCCATCAACTCCATCAGAATCTCCATCTCCATCAAACAGGCGGATGACATTGAACGCATCCTCTGCCACAAATTCATGAGGTACGACACCCGAGAGTTTACGTCAAGTTGGAAAGAATTATATATTAAGAGTTTTTTTTTAAGAATTACATACTAAGTCATTTTGCAAGTTGCCTGTGTGGTATTGTTTTATTATTATTATTTTTTTATAATATATATTCATGACAAAGTATTAATTAGAGTTGTTTAAAATGTGCTTTGCTTCCAGGTTTATGATGATGAGAGCTGAAAACTTCATCATCCTTCGAAGGAAACCGGTCGAGGTAATTACCTTTTCAAATCACTGATAATTATTAAGTACATAATGCCTCACTATCCTATTCATGTGATAGTTATTAGTTATTGAGAGAGGAGAGTTATTTACCTTTTTAATCATTGCACAGGTAAAGATACAGTCAGAGTTATTTACCTTTTAATCATTGCACAGGTAAAGATGGCATCAGAATGTAATATTGGTGTTTCCGTTCACAGGGTTACGACATTTCCTTCCTCATAACCAACTTCCACACGGAGCAAATGTTCAAGCACAAACTGGTGGACTTTGTGATTCACTTCATGGAGGAGATCGACAAGGAGATCTCCGAGATGAAGCTGGCCGTCAATGCCCGTGCCAGGGAGTGTGCCATGGAGTACCTCAAAAGGGTGAGGATGAGTGCTGGGTGCATTGACAATTTCTAATATAATAATGCTAAGGTTAAGTACTTGTATAGTTGTGTAGCTAACTCTTGTCTAATGGTTTTTTTTTCTTTTTCTTTTGATATGATATGATTAAGTTCGTATTGTTAAGTGATGATTATTGGTTCTTTGTTTACAGTTTTGAGAAGAGGAGTGTAGGCAGAGCCGGCTGTGGTACTGAGTGGGCGGCTGACAGCACTGCTCACCACGCCAACAGTTGAAGCATCAGGTTTAGGATTACAGTTTCATCTTGAACCACAGACCTAATGTTAACTTGTTAAAAGTGTAAAGATGGTTGTATTAAGGCCAGAAGACACATTTTGTACTGTTCCATGTCACGGCGGCAGGAAAGCAGAGAAAGGTGCCAATCTTTTGTGTGAGGACAGCTTAGGTGGAGCCAAAGGTCTGCCTTCTGTTCACAATATTATAGTATCTAGCAGGTCGTTAATCATCATTTTCTTTTTCTTTTTGATTCCCAAGTCATTCCATCATTGTGAAGTGATTAGTATTTATTTGTATTTATTTTTGATAGTTTAATTGAGTGTAGTTGTATCTTGGTGCCAACTGGAACGTTGGACTAGAATGTTTTTGTCTGTTTGGTGAGGTGACCTGATGGTGATGCAGTACTTGGTGATGGCACACTAACCTTCCTCATTGTTACCAACCTAACTTGCTCACCACAGTCACGTGAGGCTTGGGAGCTGCCACTACAAACACACCTGTACATCCTGGGTGGGTCAGTGGCACACAGGGAAGGTGGTGTGCTTCCAGACCCCTTCCCTCCCTCCCTCCCAGTGAGTGGTGGTGGTGGTGGTGGTGGTCTGAGTGGGTGGAGGACAGGTGAATGACTAGCTCCGGGAGGATGTGTGGACTCCAGTGATTTCCTTTAACACATACATTAACCTTAACCTTTCACTGAAGCCTAGATTGAGTGCCCACCACACACACACACACACACACACACACACACACGTACACACAGCCAGTAGCAGCAGCACCACTGTCACCATGTGTGCATTCGTTCTCAGTAGTACTCTGTTTGCTGTTGTTAGACTGAGCAGTGCAGTGTGGTAACTGAGGTGACATGCAGAGGAGTGTATTCTTAACTAGTAGACGTAGATGAAAGGATTGGAAGCTGTAATAACTTGCTCAAACCTGTCATTATTAATATAGTCACATAATGGTGGACTGGCAGGCATTATTAGAGTGTTTAAGGCTGATGCTCAGAGTTGTAATGTGAGGTTGCCATGGAAGGATGTGTTGTGGTGGTGGTGGTGGTGGTGAATACAATGTCACTTCATTAGGTCCGTCTACATGCAGGTTGGAATGGTTTAAATCTAATTGGTATCACTGATTGTTGATCTTTGTACAGTATGTAATGGTGCTCAAACACTTGATTGCAGAGTAATGTTTGCATGTAAGGTGGATACAAAGGAGTGATGTGTTGCATTCATCACATTACTTCCACACTAGTACTTAATGAGGCAATTAGAATGGAACTTTGTCTGTTTAGGTGTTGCCTTTCCTGATCAAGTTGAGTGTAGCTGATGTAAGGGAATCCAGCACCTTTCACTATTAGTGCTGAAGACAGGATGGTCAGTATTTGGTGAAGGAGCAGCTGCTCGGAGTGGTGGTGTGTTGTGATGGTGGTGTGGTGTGTGGTGGTGGTATGTGGTGTGGTGAGGCTCTCAATCTTAATCAGTGATCCTGTTACTTGAGTAAAAGTTTGTGGAAATTATGATAAGAAATCCCCTTTTATACTGATTGTAAGATGTTGAAATGGCTTTAAATATATATTCAGCTTATTTGGATGTATGTATGTATGTTGGAAGAATATACAATTTAGATTGTCCTCAAACCTTTTCCTTAGAGAAGCTGTTTTGTCCCATCTACATAATTATAATTTTAATAAAGTACATTATTTATTGGAGTATCAACTACGTTCATTGTAAATGTTGACGACACTTTTGTTTATCATTATGAGAACCAACACCACAACACTATGGAGAATGTGTTCACTTTGCTTCATTAAATGGTGAAAGTTACACACACACACACACTCACTAAGGCTTACAACAACCAACACACACAGGCTTTTAATGAAAACTTATATTTTGATTTAGCAAAATTCAACAATAATCCAGTTGATGGATGCAACAAGTATAACTCAAACAGGAAAAACAACTGGGTCGTAACATTGCAACAGGTCAAAGTATAGAGTCATAGGAAGAACTAGACAGCTGTATCAAAAATTTCACCATCAAAATATAACTCATTGAACAAACTTGCATGGAAGTACTAATGGAACACAAAAAGGTATATTTTAATGAAAGGCAACATGCAATACGAGGGTTTGCATGACACATGATCAGCTGTAGCATAGGAACCCCAAATATAAACACACTATGTGCTAACTACACATGCAACATTACCACCCCGGGAAGACTCACTTTCTCAACACACCAAGCTAGTCTTGTAGTTTCAGCCAACCAAATCAATTTTAATTTTCTCTTTAATTATATCAATAATTCCAACAGCTTTTCCTATCAGCATTACCTTTGCAAATATTAAGAACAGTGGTTAACTAGTATACCCAAGTCAGGTAACTGTACACTATATGGTACGGCAAGGGTTAACGAGGGAGTGCTGCCTCTCACCAAGCAGCAGCCGTGAGCCAGGATCAAACTCAACCTCAAGGTCACCAGCCGACCACAAAGCCACCTGGCCCCCTATCAAGGACGGTATCATTAAATCAACCCTAACACAGCTATGTGGTTTTGTCTACCTAGCTCGGGGAGATTGTTTTTAACCTTTAGTGAGGATCAGAATTACTTTAAACACAAAAAAAATAGATGGTGAGCTGAAACTACACAAGTACTGGTGTTCGTAATGAAGGCTATGACACACCTACACACCCCTTCACCCCATGCTGGTAACATGCACACCTTAACACGCACACATAAAACTCTTACATTCAATATCTATAACTTCTGACTCTTGCCAAAAAATTATCTATTATAAATCCCTATCAAAATTCACACTACTTATTTGCATTGAACAAGCTTTGGGAAAAAGTAATGCATATGTATGTACATGGCAATGATGAGACTTCTAATAGGAAAACTTTAAATAAACAAAATATACAAGTCAATATAATATCTAATTGGAAAACTCAAGGGAAAACAAAGGCCAGTATAATACAAGTATAACTACACCCACTACCTGTGTACACTCAAACAAACACTCGATACCATGCAGGATAGGATCACTTAAAACTAGATATAAATATTTCAATCTGAATTGGTGCTGTATTATATTACTGTGGAATACGTAGTGATTGACAGTAATGCAATTTAGTTTCCTTCTTTGCAACTCAGTAAGCCAGAGGAAGATTGGTTACTTGTAAAATAATATACTTCTTCCTTAACAGTGTGAGGGAAGCCAGTGAAGGATTGTGAGGAACATGTGTAGTGAAGCTTAATGGTGAACAGAACAACAATCCTACATGAGACAAGTGAGGAAGCTGATGGATAAGATATATTTTTGGAGCTTCTGGTCACGACACTTCCTGTATATTACCTAAAAACTGGTAAATACTTGAAGGTCCAGAAAATAAATGTAGTAATAGTAATAGCAAGTCAAAATAGTAGGAGTAATAGTAAAGTTCTGAAGAAAAAATATATAAGGTTGTGAAACAGTAACCCAAGTCATAAATAAATATATACGTATACGATATATTAACTGCACATTCTCCTTTCCAGCGTGATGCAATAGTGTATGTACGTAGTTGTATTTCCTTCTATTTCCTTTGTGGTTGAATAATGGGTCAGCCTGGAGTGGATAAAACACTTAAATATTTATTCTCATTTAGTCACTTGAAGCGTAACACTTTATATATAAAATGATAATCACAATTTGCCAGCATGTCCTAACGTACCATACATGACAATCCCCAAATGAATAATAACATTGCAAAATAATGGTGTTTCTGACGTGAGGTGACAGTGAAAAAGTGAGAGAGAGAGATAGAGAGAGTAGAGCCACAAGATATAAATTCACTCACTCACTCACTCACTCACAACTCACATATCTTATTCACTTGGGCATTGTCACTCACTCTGTACAGCTGCATCTAAATCAACCATCTGCCAAAACACTTCTCAGACAACTTGAAAGACAATATCCTAGCAGAGCAGAGCAGAGCAACACCAGTTAGACATAGCTTCCTAGTTGCATTGCATGGCTCTGTTGCATCACCTTCTTCAGGAGAGGGTACAAGGGGTGTGAGGAGGCGTTGGTGTTGTGTCCCCTTCAGAAGACAAAGAAGTAAAGCAGGACAACCACTGTCAACACACCTCCTGCAGCTATCTTGGCGAAGGTGGATCTCATGTTCAAATATTGTGCGTCTTTGTGGTAGTTTCTTGACATGCTGGAAAGGCCACTTGCTTTGTTTTCAAGGTCTGCAATAAGTGAATAAGTGAGTTTGGGTAAGTTTAGCTCAGGCCCTGTACACTACAACACGTACACACACACACACGCGCACACACACCTGAGAGAGCTGTTCCTCGTTGCAACACGTCATCAATGTTTTCCATCATGATCCGCTGCACATCATTGAGGTCTTCGCGCAGCTGGTGAAGGTGTCGTCTGCCCCTCTGGTCACTGTACTGTCGGCGCAGCTTCTGGATGTATGTGTCTGTACCAGGAGTAACACATGAATAGAGCACATCACATCAATGAAAGGTTAAGTATAAGGCATCTATTTCTTTCCTCTTACAAGCTAATGTGATAAATACCAAAACCATTTACTTTCCTTTTCCAGTTCAACAAAATATATCAAAGAATACATAACACAAAACAAGAACAGGATGGTTTTCACATAGTTATAAATTCACTATTAAAATTCAATGTCTAAATTCCAACCCTTCAATAACTTATAACACACACACACACACACGACTTCCTCCACAGAGACGAGACATGTAAGTGAAGTGAGCTCACCAAACTCGATGCATGAGTACGGCCTGGTAGCCTGGGGGACCTTCTGGCCGTGCTGTGACATGAACTCGGATGACATCTCCTCCAGGAAGGTGAACGCTGTCTTTTTACTGAACCCTCGCTCACACAGCACCAAGTGACACACATCGTTCTCAATGATGTAGCTGGAACAAAGTATTCTTCAATCATGTTATGCCACACAAACTACACATTATATCACTGTAGTAGTAGTAGTAGTATTAGCATAGAAGTTATATAAAGGTAAAGGTGGGGGCATATGCTGTAGCTGTGCGTAGGTGCGGGTGTTCATCTCCCGTCACATTGGCCTTTGAGCCTGTGCTGTGGTGGAAATTAATCTGTTACGCTGGGACACATGGCCACTGTGACATCCGAGTTTCCACAGTTTACCTTCCCCAAGTTTCCCTAGGTACCCATTTATCTACCAACCCGTTTGGAAGGATGAACAGCTGGGTGAACTGTGTCCGGGATTGAACTCGGGCCAGCGGATTCATAGTCAGACATGCTAACCACTGCACCACTAAGGCACATAGGAGTTATAAGAACATCAACAAATACAATGAAGGTTTCAATTATCCAACAGCAGGCGTTTAGGGATCAGGGAGACACTCACTAGAACACGTAGGAGCCAGTTTCTATGGAGCATCTGGCGGGGCTGTTTGGGGTGAGCTTCTTAAACAGTATCTTGGCCTGGTTCTGGTAGTCCAACATACCTCGCCCGGACTGTAACACGTAATACATAACTTATCAATACACAAGAACACACGAGAAGACAATTAAAATAAAAATACAGCTTCCCATATAGCAGTATATAAATCTGGAATAAATAAACTTAATGCAGACGTGATTAATGCAAGGAATACACATGGTTTCAAAAACAAACTGGATAATAGTAGATTTGGAGGTAAACACACACACACACATACGTACACACATACACACATATGTACACACCTGTTCATCATCTTGTAGTGAGGCTGCGAGAGGTAACCCGTCCGTGGCCCGTGCTATCATCACCATCAACACCATCACTGCTGCACACACCACCTGTCTATCCCTTTAAAGGTAAATAAATACACTCAATGAACGAATACAATCTTCCTTCCTTCGTTCACACTTCTTCTCCTTCCTTCCTTATCTCCTTGTATCGTTTCGTAATTCCTCCTTCTATCACTTCTCCTTTCCTTCTTGTTTATTTCCTTCGCTTCACTTGGTTCCTCCCTTCACTATTTCTGTATTTTCCCTTCGTCTTTACTTTTTCTTCCTAATGACAGCCTCTTCTTATTCCTCTTCTTCTTGTGACTTGCCACCTCTCTACTCCTATTAAATAATTACTAATATATCTAACAAAACCAGATGTAAATATAAAAAACTATATGATTTTGTTTTGTTAATCATATTTTATTTTGTTTGTTTTATATATATTTCACGTATAGTTGTGATATTATTTTATTTTTCACTTTTACATAATGCGGATATATTTTTTCAAGAGTGATGTGTTGTCCACTTGTCCGATTACTTGTCTAATGTATTGATAACAATTTTATATACATTTTTAGTATCATTCAGTCCTTCCTATACATGTATCCTGCCTTAATTGAGGGAAATATAATAATCCTATCATAATTATTGCATAACAAGAATTGATTGGAATGACCGAACACTCAGAGTAATACATATTTCCATCCATGTTTTCCCTTATAATATTTCTACTGCTTCTTGTTATTAATATTATAACAATACAACACTAAACAATAAGATATATACACATAAATAAGTCCCTGGTCAAAGGTTTTGTTAAATTCCAATAGTTGCAGCAGAACAGTTATTGTATTGTAATTACTAATACATCTATTACATCATTCTTCATAATATTTTCCATAATGATATATAGGGAAAAGGTGAGATTGTTTTCGTCGACAATACTAACACATATATTTTTCAGTGGTAAATAACAGCAAGAAATAGACATGTTTCGCAGAAATTACATTATGAGTCATAGTGGAAATTATTAACGAAAAAGAAGGAGTTATGATTTAAACTAATTTATATACATTTATATTTTCTTAACATGGTCTTATCTTTTTATTTCATTGATCTACAGTGTTTGTTTGTTGTTATTAATAAAAGTAAACCCGTAGTGGACGCAAGACTGACACTCCTTTCCTATGTCCCGTACCGTAGGCTGAGTCCACCATCACAACAACAACAACAATAACAACAATAACAATAACAACACAACAACAACAACAACAACTCAAGTACATGTGGAGGTAATATAAACAAAGAAGACAAGCTTGTAGTAAAGAGAACTATCCAATGACCTAACATTATGTAGTGAAATATATGTCATGTGAGACGAATTTTTGGTTGGATATTGAACCCATTCCTACTTACTGAAGTGACGTTTGATTAAGGTAACACAATATTATTCTTTCAACAGGGTGAGGAGACAAGCTTATGGTCAAGAAATGTCTAATGACGGTGAAATAGAAGGTAGATTGAGTCACCCTATAGCAAACACGGGAATCAAGACTGAGGATTACTGTCAAGGAGGAGGGAAGGATGTCTCTCTCACCACCAACACCACCACCAACACACTGGAGCTACACCTTTCATCCGAGGACTTTGAAAACCTACTCAAGGAAGAAAAACTAGAAAGACAAGATGAACTGTACCAAGTCATTACGGAAGCATCGGAGGAAATTGAACAAGAGGAGGAGGAGGAAGTCACGGAAACAATCACATCACAACATTCACAATTAAGTCCTTCCACCATCACTCCCGTTGTGGTAAAGAGAAAACGTGGTCGTCCTAGAAAGGCAAAGAGTACAAGGAGTTTAGTAGGGAGTAGGCAGGGAAGGAAGGCGAGAGGAAGGAACTTAACCTCCCCTGCACAGTGTAATAGCATAGAGGATGAAGGTGATACGGACTCGGAAGCCAAGTCCAAAAGAAGCAGGAAGACTAAAGTTTTACACAATGATTACGTGTCAGATTTTAACACTTCAGACGAGGAGGAAAGTGAGAAGGTGTTTAACAGGTTTTCAAGGAGAGGGAAAGGGAGAGGGAGGGGCAGAGGGAGAGGGAAGAGAAGGAACTGTGAATTCCCAGAGGCATTCAGTGATTTTTTTTCAAGTTGTAATGAAATTCTTGGGAAATCATCAATGCATATAGACAATAACATATTCAAAGACATAGATGATGAATGTGAAAACGAAAAACAGAATATACACAAAGAAAATCATGAGGTTAAGGATGGAATTGACGGGTTTATTGGACCCGGCGGACAGACACGAGTACAAATCATCAACACCGGAGATCTAACAGTGATTGATGACCAAGAGAACTTCATTTACAACATAATTACAACCACAGGAGGACAGGAGAGAATCACACCATTAGTTATTCCCAAGGTGGCTTGTAACGTGTTGAGTAAAGGGCAGGACGACACCCTTCCATTACCCTCCATCAACACTAACACTGACGACCAAGGTGATGCTAAGGACCTCTTCATGCCAGGGGAAGGTGTAGAGGCTCAACCCACCTCCAAGGACACACAGGATACACAAGATAAGGAGAGGTATGGTATATGGATTACAATGTTGATGTAACCTAATTATTCACTCGATAAAACTGAAAAATTTTATAGTTCTATGCTACGTTAACTAATTCTTCACTCGATAAAACTGAAAACTGTATAATTCTATGGTTAGTTTCTTTAGAAGTTAATGAAAGTGGATGGTATTTTGCAGATCTCTCTACAGACAAGTCACGTCCTTGAAACAAAAATACTACCAGGCACTGCAGGAGTTGAAGACGAAGCCGCAAGTGTCCACCTTCGCTGATCTCCTGTACGGCGCCGCAAGCTTCCTCACGGACGATCAGCTTATATTCTTCACAATGCAGCTTAAGTCCGGCTGCACCAACACGCCTACTATCAAGTATGTTAGATAAGCTTCAACAATATCATTACCCAACAACATTCTGCTCTGTGGTATAAATATAGACTCAGATACAGATGAAATACTATATATATTATAGTTTATATTGTTACGGGATAGAAATATATTGGTGTGGTACTTACTACTACTACTGCTGGAGGTTGAGGGAATATATTGAATGTACTTTTCATAACTTGATGATTTAGTTGCAGAAAAGAACAGATTCAGGGATTAAATTGTATGTATATAATTGTATCAACACACCTGTAACTTTAACTTAACCTCACTTTTTTTATTACTCATTTCTTATTTAGTGAACCAGCAATAACAAGTAGGCTTTTTTTTTTATCATAGTATTATTAATTGCCCTTTGCCGGTTCTCCTATAACATAAAAAAATGAAAAAATATATAGAAAATTTACATATCGGGTTTTAAATGTAAAGATATGAACATTTATTTATATCTTCATGTATTTTCTTCTCTTTCAGATACACTGTACGAGAGAAGACATTGGCTCTGGCCTTTTACCTCCAGAATGCAGACCTTTACAAATGGCTAAATCAAATCTTTCATCTACCCAGCAAAGTCATACTGGAACGATGGCTCAACGGAATCACCAGAAATAACGCCAATGATGCCAAGAGACTGGTGTACAATGTCTATACTAAATATGTCTTCAGGCCGTGATGTGGCTGAGTTGTTTTTTTTTTATATATTTTTTTAACGGGTAACCTCACCAAATATTTTAATACTAATAAATAAATCCAAGCTGGTATCCATCTTGTGTTTTTGTTGAACTTTCTATTGAGTTAGTTTAAGAATTTTGTGATAGATTTGTTGCATTATATCTGTCTTTGGTAAATTTAGTGAAAGTCAAGAACTACAATACCTGATTATTATTATTATTATGTTTAAGTTATTCCTCAGCCAACATGCATTATAGTGTTGGTATAGTGTTAGTATAGTGTCAAAGAGTGAGTATAGTGTGCAGCTGTAATCTATTTGGTCACCATCCAACATAAAGCAAAATGTGGACCCAATTGTGAAGCCTCATTCTCATTCTCATCAGTAAGGTTTTTATTTTATTGTTTTTTTCTACATAAAACAAAAAAAAATGTGTTCTTGCCTCACGTCTTGTCTATAATGCAAAAAAATAATAAAATGCGACACATGAAAAATAAACATAATAACACATTCTTTTATTTATTTATTTTCTTTTAATATAGAAACTTAAAACTATTACAAAACATTTATTATTTTTTCATTACAAAACTTTAAATTACAAAGTTGCACATACAAATTCTTCAATGTTTACTTGTGCCAGAAGGGAAGGGAAGGGAAGGGAAGGGTGAGTGTATGTGAGAGAGAGAGAGTGTGTGTGTGTGTGTGTGTGTGTGTGTGTGTGTCCTATGTGTAAATACAGGAACAGGTGTAGGTTAAGGTGTGTGTGTGTATTTCCAGGATTACCAACACATTGATTGCTGCTTCCAGGTGACATTACACAACACAGTCCAAGCCGCACCTCTTGTCCTGAAGTCAATAGAGAGTAGCAGTGGCAGTGAGCTGGAGTTAAGTATCATAGCATGGATGGAAGATAGGTAAGTGGGTACATTACTACATTACTCATCCCTACACATACACAGAAGTTAGGTCCCCGTCCCCTGTGCTACCTTAGTTAGTTTATTGATAGCAAATAAATAGAATACAGTAATATTAAGATAAACATAGGTTACATTATTCCTGTCCAAATAATAATCTTTACATTAAGATCTATAGAAAACTAAATTATCATATATTCATCGGTTTATAATAGTATATGGTTCAATAGTATTATTTACATCAATTTTCCTTTTCCCCGAATGTTTAGAGGACGACGGAAAGGCAGCTACGGAAAAACAACAACAGCCCTACGAGTCTACAACCTGAACCTGTCCTTCCCATAACAACATAAAGACAGATACAGAAGGATATAAGGAAGCTACAGAAGACCACTGGTAATGTACATAAAGGTAAGGAGAAAGGAAAAAGGATGCAGATATGGTGCCGTGACGAGAGCAGTAAACTGGAAATCCCCGGAGAAGTTACAGGAAGGCTACATGAAAGGACTGGGCTGGAGATGTGTAAGGGTTCGTGGAAAAGTATTCTTTCATGTAGCTTTCATGTAACTTCTCCTGACACTTCCTGTCTACTGCTCTCCTCACTGCACCATATCCGTGGAAGGGGCCCAACACAAGGAGACTGTCCACAATAAGGTATAGCTAAAGGTAAGGAGGGACAACAAAAATATGCGGTTGGCCTTTCTAAATACCAGAGGATGGAATGCAAAAAAGTGGAGAACTCTAGAGGAAGAAGGAAGAAAAGATTGTGACGTGATAGCAGTAGGAGAAACAAGATGGCATGACCGTATTAAGTGGCAAGAAGGCGAGTGGACAGGGATTGGAAGAGGAAGACAATTTGGAGAAAAGAGGGGAGGTGGAGTAGGTGTAATAATGAAGAGGAAAGAAGGAAGAGATATATCTGAAGTGTGCATGGAGGAGGAGTTGGAGAAGTTAAGCTAACAAAGGTGATATATTAACAGTGAAAGTAACAGAGTATAATGAAGTGTGGTGGATTACAGTGGTTTATATGGGAGTGGAAAACGCCAAAAATTACCCAGAAAATAAAAGGCTATATGAAATGATGGTTAAAATAAGTGAAAAAGTTCGAAAAGATGATTATTGGGTGGTAGTGGGAGATATGAATGGACGCATTGAACTGAACAGTGAAAAGGTTAACAGAAATGGCAAATTGCTGTTAGATTTTGTGGACTGCACCAAGTTGAAAATAAAGAACTGGGAGCTTGAAAACCCGACAACCTGGCATGGCAACAAGGCTGAATCAGCTATTGACTATATCCTAGTGAACAAGAAAGTAGAAGAAAAAGGCTGCATGATTTGGAAAAATGAAGACATTAATATTTCAGACCACTTTTTGATTGGCATAACTTGTGGGAAAGCAAAAATGAAAAAAAGGATGAAAAAGGAAACATGGATAGAAGAAGGGAGAATAGAGAAAAATTGGGAGAAATATGCAACAAAGGTCAATGAAAGACTGGCGAGTGTAGACACATGGGAAAGTGAGATGAAAGAAGTTTGGAAGCAAGAAGTGGGCCCACTCAGACTTGAAGGATGGTGGGACAAAGAGGTGGAGGAAGCGAAAGCTAGCAGAAAGAAGGAAAACATGATACAGAGAAGGTTGAATAAGGAAGTAAAGAAACAAAGAAACAAATGCCAGGAAGAATGGCAAAATGCCTGGGAGGAATGCAGTAAGGTGATGGAGGAGCTCAAATTTTGGTAAGGAAGAAAATTACAAAATGGGAACTTACCTGGTGAACTTACCTGGTTGGCTCCCTTGCATTACGAAGTGTAGCACTAGGTAAGCAGAAGGCTGTAAGAAATAGTTAGGGGAGGGGAGCCCAGAGCTGCTGGTGTGCCAGACCAAGTGATATATGATCTACAATACTGTCTTAAATAGTAATGACTGGATTGTGTTCACCATTTGCAGCATTTAAGAGACGTTCAAGTACAATTAATCGTCAAATTTGAATAATAAGTTATCCAAAGCATTATGAAGTAGCCGTTTGAATGGGATCAATGCGTCAGCTTCAGTAACCTGGGCAGGCAAAGAATTCAGTCGTTCCTCATAGTCAGTCTGTTGGGTAAGGTAGTAAGACTGGTATTGACGATTGGCAATAAAGAAGTCATTCAAGGACTCAAGTGCTTGCTGGGAGTTCCTGCCAAATCTATGTCTCATACATTTGAAATGCTTCCAGGCATTCTGCTTCCTAGTAAGCAGTGCCTGCGGGGTCTTGAATCACCATAGAGGATCATTGTGTTGGGATTTGTGAGGAACATACAAGTTAATGAGTGAATGGAGGGTAGAGACAAATTTGGTATACATTATGTCAACATCTAGGTGTTGAAACTCTTAATCCCAGTCAACCTGCGAGAGGTGACTTCTGATCGCGTTGTACTGACTCTTCTGCCATTGCCGTTAGGTGACAACGACTGACAAGAAACTTAACGACATGCCACGTAGGGAACGAGAAAAGGAAGGATGGAGGAGACTGAAAAGGAACCTCGGGAAAGGAGTATCAAGTGATGAGGTGAAACTACAAGTAGACGGAAGAGAAACAAGGAATAGTTTATAAAGTATGGAGGAAATGAATTGAAAAAGGAATTGAGGAAGTTATTTGGAAAAATTTTAGAGGAAGGAGTGGTACCCGGAGACTGGAAAAAAAGTAGAGTGACTTTAATTTACAAAGGAGGGAAACTGAAGAATAACATTGAAAACTATAGGCCCATGGCAGTAATGAATGTGATGGTGAAAGTGTTTGGTGTAGTGATGAATGAAAAGCTAAAACAGTGGGCAGAGTTAAATAAGATATTGGGTGAAGAACAAGCAGGTTCTCATAACCAAGGAGAAAGTAAGAACACGAACAAATAGTTTCAAGCGAGACAAGTTCAGATACAGGTCAAGATGTGTTCACTAATAGGGTAGTAGTAGTAGTAGTAGTAGTAGTAGTAGTAGTAGTAGTAGTAGTAGTAGTAGTAGTAGTAGTAGAAGTAGCAGTAATAGTAGTAGTAGAGGAGTGGAACAAACTCAGCAAGCATGAGATAAGTGCTGATACTTATAAGAAAAGGTTAAACATATCTATAGATGAAGTAAACATTAGGTATAAGTGTTAGGTTAGGTGCACAGGAGCTGCCTAATTATTATCTTATATTCTTATGTTCTTATGTTCTAGGTAAAGAAATGCAGCCTTTTTTTTTTCTTATGTTCTTATGTTCTGTTCTTATGTTCTAGGTAAGGAAATACAACCATGTCTGAAGGAGGAGGAGACAGCACTGTAACCGTCACCATCCGGTTAATCCGCTCCTTCGAACACCGGAACATAAGGAATCTAGTCCTACATAACATATCCTTGGAGCAGAAAGTTGACGATTTCACCCAGGTTGTCAAGGAAAGGATCAAGACCAAATCAGACCTTCCACCTCCCTTCCGTAACTTCTCCTTCGACGCGATGAAGATTGAGACCCACGCGCATGGTGCTAAAACTAATGATCCTGTAATTAATAGAGAGGAGGATGATAAGTTGATGTTGAAGCCAGAGTTGATGCTGCGGGAGTGTGGGGTGAGGCATGAAACGGAGATTAGTTATTTTAATTTAGAGGATTATCGGAAATATAAGGATAAGCCGGAACTGGTCTGGTAGTGTGTGTGTGTGTGTGTGTGTGGGTTTGTTTCTGTGTGTGTGTGTGTGTGTGTGTGTGTGTGTGTTTCAATTAATTTATGGGTAATTTTATTTTATAGTGTTATTTCTTATGTCTAGTTTGCATTTCATTATTATTATTATTATTATTCATAATATATGTATGTGAAATTATATTTAGATCTTTCTTTTTTTAAGTGTGTGGGTGTGTGTGTGTGTGTGTGTGGTGTGTGTGTGTGTGTGGTGTGTGTGTGTGTGTGTGGTGTGTGTGTGTGTGTGTGTGTGGCCTTATTGAATGGTTAATTGTGTGTTCAAAATGAGTGTAAAATGTGTAATAATAATAATAATAATAATAGTTTGTTTTTGTTAAGTTGAAAGTGTGAAATGTTATAAAGTATATATATTTGCACTAATGTTTTTTTGTTTAAATTTCAATGATTATCTGTTCAATTATTAATACAAATATAAACAATTTGTATTAGTTTTCATGTCCTTATCTATACTTATCTTAAACAATCTGTGATGTGTGTGTGTGTGGTGTGTGTGT
>JAPQNM010001467.1:0-7500 GCA_029783475.1 Metacarcinus magister | reverse complement strand
AAAATAGTTATAACCAGAAAAAAAAGAAAAAAAAATATTACCAGATAAAAAAAAACAAAAAAAATAACAATTATAATCCTAGAACAATTGGGAGAGTCAGTGTTGCCAGCTAAGGGTCGTTCCCGGAAGTGGTAACAATGCACTGATTACTGGTTCCGCTACACCTGCGATTGGTAACACTGGCTGAGAGGGAGGGAGAGAGGGAGGGAGTGACTGCCTTGGGTAACACTGCAGCTTCCACCAAACACATGTATATATATAGTAATGACGATTAATAGGATTGAGAGAGAGAGAGAGAAGAGAGAGAGAGAGAGAGAGAGAGAGAGAGAGAGAGAGAGAGAGAGAGAGAGAGAGAGAGAGAGACAGAGAGAGAGGAAAAAGGGAGCTTGGGCCTAACATATCCCCTCATTCACGCCCTTCCTTCCCCTTCCTCTCCCTCTCCCTTTCCCTCTCACTCCCTCTCCACTCCCTCTCCCTACCTGGTTTAATCTCTCCTTAAGGGTAAACTCTAGGCACACCACCCCCATCTCTCTCTCTCTCTCTCTCTCTCTCTCTCTCATCTCTCTCTCTCTCTCTCTCTCTCTCTCTCTCTCTCTCTCTCTCTCTCATTAAAGTTAACCTGCAAGCAAACACCTTTCCTTCCTCTCTCCCTCCTTCCTTCCTTCCTTCCTTCCTTCATTCCTTCTTCTTCCTTCCTTCCTTCCTTCTTCCAGATTTATTTAACATCTTTACCACTACTACTACTACTACTACTACTACTACTACTACTACTACTACTATAACTATAATTATAACTATACTACTAAACTCTATTCAAAACCACCACCACCACCACCATCACCATAATGATGAATAAATACTATAATATAATAATAATAATAACGGCAGTAGCAAAAAACCTTCTACCCTATACCTGAAGGGGTTAAAGGGGAAGGGGTAAAGGGGGGGCAGGTTATAACGAAAATAAGTCCAGATTCGTGTTCAGCATGACCTAAAAACATCACTGTAACAATTTCATGAGAGTCGGAGGTGTTGAGGTTTCCGCGGCGCAGAGCACGATGTAGACAAGAGTAAAATGGTGAGGTTAGGTTAGTTTCGCGGTGCCACATCTATTACTGAACCGGACCAAATACTATACACACTCGCTGACTACAATATACTATACTACTATAATACTATAACTAATATTAACATATACTATAATACTACATCAGTATATAGTATTAGCGAGTGTGATATGGTATTTGGTCCGGTTCAGTAAATAGATGTGGCACCACAGCTACAACCTCACCATATTTACTCGTGTGTCTACTCGTGCTGTGCGCGCGAAACTCACACCTACCGAATCTCATGAAAGTTGTTACAGTGATGTTTTCTAGGTCATGTGCTGAACACGAATCTGGACTTATTGTCATTATAACCCCACCCCCCTTAACCCCTCACGCCTTAACCCCTCCAGGATAGGGTAGAAGGTTTTTTGCTACTGCCGTTAAACCAAAAACAAAACTTGTTTGTCATACACGATAACGTTTTGAACTAATTTTACTGTAAAAAGTCGGAATATCTAAAAGTTTATCGAAGTCATTTTTCACGTTATCTGTGACGGTAAGGAATATTTGATTTTGTGGTCCGAAAATGTCCACCAGAGAGCGTCGAATCATGCTTTTGCCATTTTAGTACGAAACTATTACTCTACAGAAAACGGATTAGATACAAAGTAGTGCAGCTTTGCAAAAGATATACTGATTGACGTCATCACCTTTCCACTTATCTATATATACTTTGGAGAAAAGTGACGTATGTGAACAGATTAATCGGTTTTCTTTATCAACTCTACATCCCTACATATGTTCCATATTCCATATGCACTATAGCTCACAAAAAGAACGGGTACAGTGTGTCCTGCTCTTTACTCTTATATGCCATACTCATTTTTTAGGTAAGCCTCATAGTTTTCGAGTATTTCAAAATACATGATTTCTGCGAAAAAATCTAGGTAGTAACCCTTGGAAATTCATGAAATTTCCACACCTCGGAATTTCATGATAATGTGTACATAAAGCGGTTTCGTGTCATACGAACACGAATCTGCGGACGCAGTTTCGTCATGACTATAATATCAAACATGATATAAGAGAGAGACACAGGAAATACTTTCATTCTTCCCGTACCATCACTCATATCGTATTCATATTATTATATTATTATTATATGGTATTTATTCAGCAGTATGGTGATGTGGTGGTAGGTGGTGGTGGTGGTGAGGAAATCTGTACACCAATTATAATAGCATAAAGATATTAATAATAATATGTGGTGTGGCTGTGTGTGTGTGTGTGCGTGTGTGTGTGTGAGAGTCGTGTGTGTGTGTGTGTGTGTGTGTGTCAATACCTAATGAAAACATATAACTATACATATACTTATGGTATTACAAATCGTGATCATCTCTCTCGCTCTCTCTCTCTCTATCTCTCTCTGCTCTCTCTCTGCTAGCTCTCTCTCTCTCCTCTCGTCTCTCTCTTCTCTCTCTCTATCTACCCATTCCCTCCTCCCTTGAGACCAGAGGTGAGGCCTTATAATCCTCCATCCTTTAGGTGACGGGCGCTGTACCATGGCCCGTTTAGCTAGCTCTGTCGCTCAGTTATTTACAACTTTTGTTCCATCACCCATTATTGCCTTCCAGATCGCATGTACTGATATTTGTCGGCACTTATTGGTAGACAAATTATTCACGATGGAACATTTAGTTTCCTTTTGAAGTCATAAGACTGCATACAAGGACAATATAAGGAAACAATGAAGTGATATCAGGTGTCTAATAGTCACGGCACACTCAGCTGTCACTGTCAAGCAATCATCTAGCACGGTGTGAGGATGGCAGACCTCTACCCCGTAGGAGGGCATCACCGCCTTCGATTTTTGTATAGAGTATACTACTAGTACTACTACTACTACTACTACTACTATACTACTACTACGACTACTACTGTGTATAGAAGTGTTAGTCGAGTAGAAGTAATATTATTATATGATTATTATGATTATTAGATTTAGTAGTAGTAGTAGTAGTATGTGATTATTATATAGGATTAGTAGTAGTAGTAGTAGTAGTGTAGTAGTAGTATAGTGAGTAGTAGTTTGGGGCCGAAATATCGACTAAGCAAAGATACACAAAAATGAGCAAAGTGTACAATGTGAACTGGTTTGTTGAGCAAGCAATACCGATACTCTACTCTCTCGCTCTCGACTCGCACTCGTACTCTCGTCGCGCGCTCTCGATCACTCTCTCTCTCTCACTCTCTCTCTCTCATCACGTTCACATGGCTAAACGATAGATCATTTATATGATCGAAACCTACGTATGTAGTAAATTTACTATCAATACTCGCAAATCTCTATCTCTCTATCTCTCTCTCTCTCTCTCTCTCTCTCTCTCTCTCTCTCTCTCTCTCTGTCTACTCATCTCTCGCTCTCTCTCTCTCATCTCTCTCTCTCTCGCGTGCCTTTGGATATATATACCATACAAGAGAAAACGGGAAACCTATGAGTGCCTTTGTATGGCGTGGACTGAGCCTTTGTAATAATTAATTGTGCCTTTACCTGGTGGGCTGAACAGGTGTTTGTGTTACCTGGCGGGGGCTTACCAGAGAGAGAGAGAAAGAGAGAGAGAGAGATGATGATGAGAGAGGAGCTAGGAGAGAGAGAGGAGAGAGAGATGAGAGAGAGAGAGAGGTTGGGGCGGGGGTGCGGGTTATCGAATGGAGGAAGAGAAGGAGAGGAAAAGAGTACGGAATAAGGAGAGGGAAGGAGGGAGGGAAAGTGAAAAGAGGAGGATAAGAGAATGTGGAGCGAAGATGAAAACAAAGGAATGAGGGAGAGAGAAAAAAGCGAATAGAACAGGAGGTATTGTGGAGTAAGGAGGAGGGAGGAGGGGAGGAGGAGGAGGAGAGGAGGAAGAGGAGGGGAGGAGGAAGATCGCTCATTACCAAACAGTTTTCCAGCAGAAGAAATTTTTTTAGTTCCAGGAAATTAACTCAACTTTTTTTTCATTCATGTCTTCTCTCCTCTTTCTTATTATTTATTTTGCTTCCCATTCACTACTGATTTCCTCTTTATTTCCATTATCTTTTCTTATCTTCTTTTCTTTCTGTGGTCTCTTCTTTCTCTCTTTTATCCTCTCCTATCTCTTTTTCTTTCTGTTTTCTTATCTTCTTTTTTCCCCAACTCTCTGCGGATTCTCTTTGTTACACACATTAGAGAGAGAGAGAGATGAGAGGAGAGAGAGAAGACACACACCCAACCCACAACCACACACACAAAAACACCCGCAATAGTTCGGTGTGGTGTGTGGTTGTAGCCATCACTATTAATGGTGTGTGGTGGAGTATGTGCAGGGGCAGCAACGTGGATGGTGTATAGATGTGTCGTGTACTGGTGTGGTTGTGTGGTATTGGATGTGGTGGCGCAGCTTAATGCAAACACAACCTGGTCAATACATCCCACACACACACACACACACTGCAATACACTTTCAAACACATTCCTGCAACACCCACTAACACACCTTTTAAACACACCCTATCACACCTCTTAACACATTCTATCAACACACTCTGCAACACCTAACCACACTTTTACCCACACTCTTTAACACCCACAACCACACTCTGCAAACCCCACCAAAACCACACTCTTTAAACACCTAGCAACACACTAACAAACCCTAGTAACACACCCTATCCACCACACCCAGTCCATCCTTCAAACCCTAGCAACACCACCCTACAACAACACCCACGAGCCCAAAACCCTCCCCACAACCCCAACACTAGTGAGTCTTCAAGACACTAATTGCTCGCTCAATAGCCAATCAGAAGTCCTCGTTTTTGACACCCACCCGACAGCCACTTGCCCTGCAGCAAGAATAGCAGCCCTGATCTCACTCCCCACAGCCTCATAGCAGCACCCTCCACCTCCCACCAGCCAAATAACAGCAACGGCACAAGGCAATCAACCTCCTTCCCACTCACTGCCATTGTCGCACTTAAGGAAGAGAAAATAAGGGTGGAGTTTAAATATACTCAAATGGACATGTTTTTTTTTATTATTATTTTTTTTTTTGTGTGTGTGGTTAGACCTTATTAGTTTATTATGTGTCGTCGTTTGTGTGTGTGTGGTGGTGTGTGTGTGTGCTGCCTATTGTTTGTGTGTTGTTTGTTTTTGTTTGTGGTGGTGGTGGTGGTGGTTATGTAAAAATTTCCAGTGTATTCTATTATTTATTTTTATTTTTTTTTTTTTTTGGTAGTACGACTACAATTATCAATATATTTTGTGTATGCTTATACTTTTTTTATCCCGAGTTGTACACGTTCATCTCGTATCTTGTCAAAGTTTCAGTTGCCTATTTGACTGCATATATATCAGATTTTTTTATAGAACATGTTGTGTCACTAAAAAAAAAAAAAAAAAAAAAAAAGAGACAAAATGGACCAAGATAGCTACATTATATTTATTCATTTTCGGTAACATTTTCGTTTATCCAAACTTTGTAATCTTTTTTCTTTTTAACACTTGCTTAATATGCCCCTTATTTTTTATTTTACACATCTCTCTCTCTCTCTCTCTCTCTATCTCGTCTCTCTTCGCTATCTCTATCTCTCTCTCTCTCTCTCTCGCATCTCTCTCCTCAATCATTTCAACTTCATCCAACATTTAAACCTCTCATCAAAATTCAAAGATCCTCACGAATATTTTTTTTATTTATACATATATTAATAGAGGAAGATGTGGTATCTAACAAACACAACAACAGAAGTTTATAGTCCAGCACACACAAGCAGCCACCGCAATAAACTACACTGTATCTCCAAAATAATTAGGGTAAAGAATTTAACCAATCCATTAATGTGGGCGAGGTGGAGGTCGCAGGGTGGTGGTGGTGGTGGTGGTGGTGGTGGTGGTGGTGGTGCGAAAGGGTGTAAGAGTGGTGGTGGATTAGAGAGAATGTTAAGTTGTAGAAAGTGTGTAGGTGGAGAAGAGAGAGAGAGAGAGAAGAGAGGAGAGAGAGAGAGAGAAGATGAGAAGACAGAGAGAGAGAGAGAACAACGACGAGGAGAGATCGGAGGATGTCCTGACATGCGATATAAACCAACTCAAACGCACCCATGAACTTCCCCTCACTCTTTCCCCTTCTCTACTTCCTCATACCCGTCACTCTAAGTTTATCCCCTTCCCCTCACTCTTCAGTGATATTTCCCACTTTCCCCTCCGTGACATCCTCCCATACACCACTAAGCACACGGGACAAATGTACAACGAACGCGATAATATGGTAGAGTACACCGACACACGCGGCAATCAGGATACATGAGCGTAGTCACAGTCTTATTGTCACTCTTCCCGGAGTCTCCACTCTTCAATGTATCCTCTCATTCCCCTTATACTCACTCTTCCTCTCACTTAAATATTCCCCTCTCCTCCCCTTCCTCTCACTCTCTCCTTCCCCTCACCTACCCTCACTCTGGTCCCCTCATCTCCCCACTCACTCCTCCCCTCACACCATATCATTTTGGCACAACTAGCACTTTTTAGGTTGAAGTGATAAAAAAGGTTCTTCACTTACAAGGCTGTTAATGCAGTATCTGACTCACATTTCACCCCTTACTTATGTGTACTTGTTTGGTGTTGTGTTTGTGTTGTTGTTGTGTGGTTGTTATACACATCTGTTGTAACTGAGGTGCTTGTTGTGTTTTTTTCCTTGTTTAACTTGCATGTTTGTTTTTTGTTTTTTTTTATAGTAAATTAAGGTCTTTGACTTGTTCGGTTGTTGTCTCTTTCACTTATATTTGTTATTTTTTTTAATGTATCATTTATTTATTATTTATTTTTGCTGAGAGCGTCCAAGTAGCCATCGTTATATACTTTTTTTATTAAATGGTTTGTTTTCTTCTTGTTGTTCGTTCATTCACTTGTATTTTATTTTTGTTGTTGTTGTGTTGTTTTGTTGTTGTTGTTGTGGCTGTTTGTTGTTGTGTTGTTGTTTGTTGTTGTTGCCCAGCCTCGTCCGTGTTCTTCTTCTTCTTGTTCATTAAATTTTATATACTGTACTTGGCACACATAATTGTAACTTAATTATCACCATCATTTAGTATTTATTTATAACTGTTTTTGAACTTAAGATATAAACATAAAACATAACTAATCCAATTCTTCAACGACACACACACAGTACACACCACACACACACACACACCACATACACACCCAACACACACACACCACAAAACACTTTTAAAGATGAAGTAGTCAGTTAGGTACTGTTTGATACATGATAAGAATGAAGACACTTAGGCTCATTATAGAATTAGCGTATCCTCATCCGTTCTCATTTCTACATGTAATTACAATGAGATAATTGTCGTCTTTGTGTCAGGGAGCAGAGAGAGAGAGAGAGAGAAGAGAGGACATGGAAGCTGAGAGATGAGTTGAAAGGCGAAGAGA
>JAPQNM010001464.1:0-32945 GCA_029783475.1 Metacarcinus magister | reverse complement strand
GACCCAATAGGTTAGGTTAGGTTTTATTAGGTTGGCTTAGGTTTAATTTTCTTTCATTTCTGGTGATGGTTTTGAATTAATCTGACTTTTTTGTGGCAATTTTTACCTTGGGAAAAAAATTTGTATGACATAACAAACATCAGATTAATTCAAAACACATCAAAATTTATCAGAAAAAACTGTTTCGTCCAAAAAACAGACTGGGTCGTCTTCCTAATATTTACCCTAACTTAACATAACCTTAACCTAACCTAACAACCTTAACCTAACTATAACTTAACCTAACCTAACCAACATAACATAACATAACTTCAAAGACGTGGTGAGCACCGCCTGAAACCTTGACAGATGTGCTAAGTACACAATGTATAGTCATAGGGAAAGAGAGAAAAAAGAAAGAGCTGGAGCAGTTGTTGTAAAGAAATACCACATTATCATAGTGGCCAGATGCTTTCATTACTACATACCTCCAACAAAGTGATCACTGCACACTCGTCAATGACTGCCTTTGGCATCCCACCACTTATGAGGCTTCTGTATGCTCTGGGCTCTCTTTAAAGCAGAAATCCATTTGTTCCGGGTTTCTTTGTCGGCTGGAATCTTGTAAAAACGCCTCCCCGTAACCTCTCCATGCCTGGTGTTACATTTGTATGCACAACAGGTAGTTACCATGGTTGAAAATGGTCAATTTTATGCAAGTCTTACAAAGTTTTCTTGTAAATGTTCCCCCAATGATTTGGTCGGGTAGCCTACAAACATGGCAGTTGTTGACATTTTGGATCGGGGTGTGACGTCAGGTGCAGGAGCTCTATTATGCTCCTTTTTCTTGGTGCAGGTGTGCGGGAGAACGCCGATCTGAAGGCTGCACCGACGCTGTACACTGGGTGACTCCCAACCCAAGTCCAAGTGAATTCAGCCTCTAGGAGGGTTCCTGCAGGACCGGCTCACACCTCCCACCACAGGTGTGCTGCCAGAAGTAGTGTTGCAATGGCGGACGTGAGCTCTGGCAGCAGCGGGAACGGCTGGGACCGGCAACAGCAGGCGACCCCGGGCGTGAGGACCCGCCCTTGTGACCACTGCGGGAAAGTGTGCTCCAGTAAGGCTGCCCTTGCCAGACACATCCTCTCCCATGCTGGCAAGACAAGGGTGAAGTGTGACCACTGTGGGACAGTGTGCACTTGTAAGGCTGATCTCAGGAACCACATGCTCACCCAACACCCTAATGTGGGAAGCTTTGAGTGCAATGAATGTGGGGAAAAATATACCTATAAAGATAGTCTTATAAAGCATTTCCTCACCTGTACTGGTGTTAAAAACTTTGACTGTCTACAGTGTGGTAAAAAGTTTCAACAAAACAGTGATCTTAACACAGACATCCTCACCCACACTGGTGTTAAAAACTTTGAGTGTCTAGAGTGTGGTAAAAAGTTTAATCAAAACAGTCATCTTAGCACACACATGCTCACCCACACTGGTGTTAAAAACTTTGAGTGCCTAGAGTGTGGTAAAAAGTTTAATCAAAATAGTCACCTTAGACACATGCTCACCCACACTAGTGTTAAAAACTTTCAGTGTCTAGAGTGTGGTAAAAAGTTTAAACGAAGCGGTGATCTTAACAGACACATGCTCATCCACACTGGTGTTAAAAACATTGAGTGTCTAGAGTGTGGTAAAAAGTTTAATCAAAACAGTCATCTTAGCAAACACATGCTCACCCACACTGGTGTTAAAAACTTTGAGTGCCTAGAGTGTGGTAAAAAGTTTAATCAAAACAGTACTCTTAACGAACACAGGCTGATACACTTTGGTGAAAGGAAGTTTAAGTGTGATATTTGTGGCAAGTGTTTTCTTAGAAAGAGTGGTGTTGCCAGACACATCCAAACACACCTGTGAGGAGGGAGTAGCTGCAGGTGTTATGTATGTGTTAGTGGTAATTATACTCCTGTTATAATTATTTTTGTTGTATACAAATGATATTTTCTATTCAATGTTTCAGCATCTAAGAATAAAGTAATTTTATTAACTGTAAATGTCTTGCATTTCAAGCTGTAGTGTAGCATCCGTGTGTGTGTGTATGTATGTATGTATGTATGTGTGTCAGGCTGTCACTAGGTGATTTCACAGTGTAGTGTAGCAGCCTGGTGTGTGTGTGTGTATGTGTGTGTGTGTGTCAGGCCTTCTCTTGGAAAAATAAAGTTTAGTTTGGTTTGAACAAGGTTCTGTTATTTGTCAATGTAGGTTAAGGTTTGGTTAATATAGGTTATGTTCGGTTAGGTTAATATAGAAGCTATCAAATGTTCTCTATGACCAAAAGTAAGGTGTTGGACGAGGTGCAGTCCCAAGATGGAGACGTAAACGAACGCCATTATGGTGAAGATGTAAAATTTTACCAAATTTACGGTCTTGGGTTTTCCAGAATTTATCAAGTTTCCTCTCAAAGTTTAGTTAGTACTTTGCTGGCATTCACCACCCAATCCGGAAGACTGTCCCAATGGTTAACCACCCGAAAGTTGAAGTTATATTTCCTGATGTCCAGTCTGGAATGTTTCTTCAATATTTTCTTGGTGTTGCTCCTGGCGTGAGTGGTCCTCATCTGGAATATTCCCTGAGTGCAGACCTTGTCGTACTTGCCACTTAGGATCTTGAATGTCTCGATCGTGTCCCCTCTTGATCTCCTATAAGACAATGTTGGCAGATCTAATTTTCTTAATCTCTCTTCATAACTAAGGGAGTTTAGTTTAGGCACAAGTTTGGTGGCTCTTCTCTGCACATTCTCTATAATTTCTACATCCTTAACCAGGTGAGGACTCCATATCTGGTTAGCATATTCTAGATGCGGTCTTACTAGGACTGTAAATTAGAACCTAAACATATCAGACTCCAGGTGCAGAAATGTCCTTGTAATCAGTCCCACTAATTTGTTTGCTTTGTTAACTTTCTCAGTCAGATGATCTCCAAACTTCAATTTGTCATCAATGACCACACTATGTCCCTTTCTTTGCTTGTCCTTACCAGGTCCCCATACATTGTGTAGCCATGATCCTCTACATCACACTCAACAATTCTCATACACTTGCACTTTTCTGGGTGGAGTCTCAACTGCCATTTTTCCGTCCATTCCTTGATGTTATTCAGGTCATCTTGTAGTTTTTTACAGTCATCTGAGTCACCAATTGTTCTAAAAATCTTTGTGTCGTCAGCATACAAGAAGATCGCACTCTCGTTCCCAACACACTCCGGCAGATCATGAATGAAAAGGACAAACATTAAGGGACCTAGAACCCATCCTTGTGGTACTCCGCTCAAGACTTCCTTCCAGTCGGACATCTCCCCATTTACCACAACTCTCTGTCTCCTCAGTTTAAAACGCTCTGATCCATGTGATGTACTGGCCTTCTATTCCATACGCTGCCAGTTTGCTTAGCAGCCTCTGGTGTGGTACTCTGTCAAATGCCTTCATGAAGTCACAGTACACCACATCAACAGCCTCGCCCTTGTCCAGTGCCTCTGTCCATTGGTCCAGCACTCTGATTAATTGCAGGACTGTTGATCGTCCTGAAATGAAACCAAACTGAGCTTTGCTAAAAAGTTGGTGTTGTTTTATGTGTCATAATATTTTCTTGCAGAATGGTTTCCATAATTTTACAGATGACACTCGTTAAACTAACAGATCTGTAGTTCCCTGGTTCACTCTTGTATCCCTTCTTATAAATAGCAGTGATGTTAGCATCTTCCAATCTTGTGGTACCTGGCCTTCCCTGAAAGAGCTTTCAAAGATGATACTGAGTGGCTGAAGCAGTTGTTCCATTACCTCCTTAATTATCCTCGGGTGTAGCTCATCGGGTCCTGGTGACTTGTTCCTATTAAGTTTTGTTATCACTTGTCGGATGCGGTCTTGGGTTAATGTTGGGGGTGGAGGCATGGGGACCTCCTTCCTATCAATATAACACTAATTATGGTAAAAATTTGGAAGACAACCCAGTCTATTGTTTGGATAAAGCTATCTTTTTCTGATCGATTTTGATGTGTTTTGAATTAATCTGATGTTTGTTTGTTATGCCAGGCAAATTTTTTTTTCCTAGGATAAAAATTACCACAAAAGAGTCAGATTAATTCAAAACCATCAAAATCAATAGGAGAAAAATTGCTTAAAGCAAACCTAATTAAACCTAATTAAACTTAACCTAACCTAAGCAAACCTAATTAAACTTAACCTAACCTAAGCAAACCTAATTAAACTTAACCTAATCTATAGGGTCGTCACAAATCTTTATCTAGTTTAGGTTTGGTTTGGTTTAATTAGGTTTGATTAGGTTTGGCTTAATTAGGCTTGCTTAGGTTAGGTAAGGCTGAATTAGGTTTGCTTAGGTTAGGTTAGGCTTAATTAGGTTTGCTTAGGTTAGGTAAGGTTTGCTTACGATTACTTAAAAAAATTTTTATCATTGATTTTGATGGTTTTGAATTTTTTGTGGCAATTTTTACCTTGGGAAAAAGAAAAAAAAATTGCCATGGCATAACAAACAAACATCAGATGAATTCAAAACACATCAAAATCTATCAGAAAAAAATTGTTCTGTCCCAAAAACAGATGGGGTCGCCTTCCGAATCTTTACCATAGTTAGTGTTCTATGTCATTATTTATTGATTTATCTATACTATATGTAGACCAGAGTGCGTTTATTGTATTCGTTCTGTGATGCGCGTCATTAATTGTTTAATTGTCTGGCAGGCAAGCGTGACTCTGTGCTTCAATGTTGGGTCAATACGTTAGGCTGGGAGGAACGGAATGCTTAGTTAGGTTAGGTTAGGTTGACAATGTTCACAGGCAGTATTGTGAGTTATACTTGCATAGGTTAGGTTAGGTTATCATTATACTTGCATAGGTTAGGTTAGGTTAGAAATATACTCTCATAGGTTGAGGCGTGTGTCTGGCATTGCTTCCTTGGTGCCAGCGATGCCTTGGACAGAGTGAAGTTGTGGCACCTGTTTGGCACACGTGGGTATGTTGTTGAGGTTAGGTTAGGGTATGTTGTTGAGGTTAGGTTAGGGTATGTTGTTGAGGTTAGGTTAGGTTAGGGTATGATGTTGAGGTTAGGTTAGGTTAGGTTAGGGTATGTTGTTGAAGTTAGGTTAGGGTATGTTATGTTCTGTTGTTTAGGTTAGGTTAGGTTGTTGAGGTGGTCATGTACACACACACTACTACCCAGGACTTGACTGTCACGTGGGATGACTGTTCACATTCAAGACACACACACACACACACACACACACACACACACACACACACACACACACACACACACACGGCCACATCCACAGCCACATCCACGGCCACAAAAGAAGAAGAAGAAACAAAGTCTTCCACTCCTCACATTTAGAGTTAAGCAATTTTAAAATGTATATTTTCACCTTATGGCTGCTTTTTCTAAGAAACCGTCTATTATTATTATTAACACACACACACACACACACACCCACACACACACCCACCCACACACCCACCCACACACCCACACACCCCTACAGCCTCACCCACACACACACACCCACGGCCACACTTACAGCCTCACCCACACCCACAGCCACGCTCACGCCCATGCCCACGGCCACAGCCTCGCCCACACACACACCCACAGCCACGGCAACAGACACTCAGCCACGGCCACAGACACACAGCCACGGCCACACCCACAGCCACGGGTGTTCCTCAAGCAGGGATCTTTACTCCCTGCTTGCAAGGTGCGTACAAGGATGATCTTGGTGCCAATCCTGGTGATGGCGGTGTCGTGTGCCACTCACGCACTAACTCAGTCCACTCCCCGGTTATGCTGATGATATGGTACTGCTACACCTACATCAGATCTGTGCTGGAGCTTATCAACGTGTGTCGGGTGTGAGTGAGGCAGGAAGCAGAGTGTCAAGGCAGCGTGTGGCCCTCTATGTACTGACCGTCACCATTGTTGCAGGTGCCGAGGCCAGAGTCCAAGCCGGCTGCCCTGCTCGGCACTGACCGGGCTCGCTGCGGCTTCCCCGAGGGCTCCTGTAGGACCGGCCGTGGTGTGTGCTGCCGGGAGTAGTGCTGCAGTGGAGGCTGTGAGGCCGGGCAGCAGCATGAGTGGCCCGGAGCAACAGGATCAGTCTGCCTCAGGTGTGGGGAGGCGCAGGTGTGATGGCAAGAATCACCTTGAGGCAGGGAGCTCCGTCCACAAAGGAGAGAACAAGTTTGAGTGTCAGCAGTGTGATAAAACTTTTAAATGCAAGAGTAAGCTTGAGAGACACACCCTGACACACAGTGGTGTTAAAAACTATGAATGTAAAGAATGTGGGAAAACATTTACCCGTAAGTTTTACCTCACCCAACACACCCTGACACACAGTGGTGTTAAAAACTATGAATGTAAAGAATGTGGGAAAACATTTACCCGTAAGTTTTGCCTCACCCAACACACCCTGATACACAGTGGTGTTAAAAATTATAAATGTAAAGAGTGTGGGAAAACATTTACCCTAAAGTCTACCCTCACCCTACACACCCTGACACACAGTGGTGTTAAAAATTATAAATGTAAAGAATGTGGGGAAACATTTACCCGTAAGTTTCACCTCACCAGACACACCCTGACACACAGTGGTGTTAAAAAATTATAAATATAAAGAGTGTGGGAAAACATTTACCCTAAAGTCTACCCTCACCCAACACACCCTGACACACAGTGGTGTTAAAAACTATGAATGTAAAGAGTGTGGGAAAACATTTACCCATAAGTCTAGCCTCACCCTACACACCCTGACACACAGTGGTGTTAAAAATTATGAATGTGATGACTGTGGGAAAAGATTCTTTAATGTTTCTGATCTCAATCAACACATGTTTAGACACACTGGCTTGAGGGAGTTCAAGTGTGATGTTTGTAAGAAATGTTTCAAGACAAAGGCTGATATTCGCTCACACATGCGGATCCATTTTTGAGTTGGTGTGTTGTGTGGACAAGTGTGGAGGTACCCGTGCCTGTGGGAGTGTGTCCTCTGTGGGAATGTGTGGTGGTGGTGGTGGGCAGTGTGTTACATCTGTGGTGGCAGCCGTGCCTGTGTGAGTGTGTCCTCTGTGGGAATGTGTGGTGGTGGTGGTGGGCAGTGTGTTACATCTGTGGTGGCAGCCGTGCCTGTGGGAGTGTCCTATGTGTGGTGGTGGTGGTGGTGGTGGTGGGCAGTGTGTTACATCTGTGGTGGCAGCCGTGCCTGTGTGAGTGTGTCCTCTGTGGGAATGGGTGGTGGTGGGCAGTGTGTTACATCTGTGGTGGCAGCCGTGCCTGTGTGAGTGTGTCCTCTGTGGGAATGTGTGGTGGTGATGGTGGGCAGTGTGTTACATCTGTGGTGGCAGCCGGGCAGGGGGGTGGCGTGGCATCAAGTGTGTGTACTCTGACGAATTCAGTTTTAATTACAGTTATGGTTTTATTATTAGGCTCCTCATTTCTTGATACAAACCCTCGTGTAATCAACATAAGCCACAGACTGTGACAAACACGGCTGATAATCATTAGTGATCCCTTCAAGGTGCAAACAGTTGAACAGTTTGTGTGTGTGCTGTGTCACTTCACTTCACTTACTTGCTTGTGTCTTCTATGTTGACACAGTATCAAACCACTTCCAACTTACCTCTTTCATTCTTAGTACATTCAACCTGAGTACTTTCTGCCTAGATCATTTCACTATTATTTCATGACAGACACCACCTGGAAATGTTGTTGTCCTTCATCCAGCTTTGATTATCCAGTTTAGTTTTACTATTGAATGTGGAAAATGTTACATATTGATCTTGTGGTGCAGATCTTTGGGCCGGTCCAGCACATCTTTAGGTTGAAGAATGTGAATGAGGTGAAGCAACGTGCCCACGCCACCAAGTATGTGCTGGCGGCATCTGTGTTCACCCATGACCTGGACAAGGCAAACATCTTTGCCCCGGGGCTGCAGACTGGTACTGTTTGGTGAGTTATGTCACAGTTAGAGATGGGGAGAAAGCAGCAAGTCTTCTCTCCTTTATTCTGAATGAACTGCCTTACTAATGTTACCTTTTTTCATCCCACTACCCAATGTAGAACATTATGTTTGTTCCATGTTTTCAGGATTAACTGTTATGACGCCTTTTGGAGGGTACAAGTTGTCTGGTGAAGGAAAGGAGAAGTGTGAGTATGCGTTGAGTGAAAGTTGTCATCACAAAGCTTCCTGTCAACAATGTTTAAGGTGAGCTTGTTCTTTCTTGAATGAATCTTTGCTGGTGGGTTCCCGTGGAGCACAAGTGTACACCATGTCCACAACAACGGAGTAAAGGCTTGAATTTGGGGAATATAACAAACCAGAATTTAATGAGGAAACTTTGTTTATAGTTTGTTTTGCAGTGTTTGTGTGTATGTGCATTTGTGTGTGAACAGTGTAGGACTGGCTTCACTGTAGTCAGCTTGTCTTGTATTGGTAACAACTAACTCATATCATCTTTACTCTTCACCTTTCAACACAAAACAATTCAAATGTTGTCTGCATGAGTATCATCATAGATACAGTTATACATAAAAATTAGGTATAGTATCTGCCAATCTTTATTTACAAGATATATATTTTACATAAAACTTCAATTAAAAATGTTCTAAGTTATACTGATTACCAGTCTTCCTATTGATGAAATTTATAAGTTGTACTTCATGAGACAAAGTACAAAAAATATATTTTCGGATTTCTGCAATATGATTTTACCAAATTAAAATTTTGCAATCACAAAAAGTCAAGTAATAGTAGTAGTAATAGTAGTAATTGAAAACATTTCCTTAATAGAGAGCTTACCAATCAATGAAATTTGAATAGTAAGAGTTACTACTTAAACATTCCATTGATAGGAAACTACTATTTACACTAATTAAAAATTATATTCCTTCTTAAGAAAAACTGAGGTTGATCAATGGCCGAGGAAGGTGAAGGTGAAGGGAGATTGCCAAGTAGGTTGTAGCCTTCGGATTGGCATCACAATAACATTCCCTTAATACGGCACATCCTCAACAAAACACACACGCACACACACACACACACACACACACACACACACACACACACACACACACACACACACACACACACACACACACACATACACTAAATACCTTCCTTGGGACGAGGACACACACACACATTTCACTTGGATGACTCGACGGAGTATAAAGTTGTTTGAGAGTGGTTTGGAGACGCATGACTACACCAACACACACACACACACACACACACAACACACTCACTGTAGGTGGAGGTGAGGCTCAGTGGAGATGGAGTGTAGGGTGTGTGCGGGTTTGTGAGCACAGGTGTTGGACAGGTCTCGTGTAGGAAGGAGAGAGGGAGTGATGGGATGCTTGGAGATGATTAGTTCTGTTACACACACCAATAATAACTTTCATCACATAGGCTATGCATGTAAATAACACTAACATTTAAACCTTATAATCTCCAATAACTGCAGCTCCCACACAGGAAAAGCCTCACTGGTTGTAGGGGAGGAAGTGGTGGTGAGGCATCCATCACAAGGCATAGTTTACAGAGGTGCAAACCACTTCCTGCCAACATTAACGTATGTATCAAACTTGAACATGGAATAGTGCACAGCTGTCAAGTGTACATGGTGTGGAAATGAGTTATCTGAGAGTAACTTGCAACATGACAAGATGGAAAGGTGAGAGAAATGAAAGGTGTGGTGGCATGGGACCTTGTGCAAATGGTTTTTATGTGTGGTGTAGTGGAATGAGTGAAAAAAAAGGTAGAGTTTGTGAAGAAAGTGTATGTGAGTGAAACTGAGTGTCTTAGGGGGAGAGGAAGGCTAGTTGTAAGATGGAAGGATAGGGTGAAGGAGTACATGCATGAAACAGTTGATGATAGAGGGAAAGGGATTCAATTTGCATGGAGGGAGTGGTGGTGGTGGTGGTGGTTCTGATTTGGATTAGGTGTTGAACCAGGAATGTTTCTTGAAAGTATTTATTCTGAAGTTCATAGATAGAAAGTAGATACTGTAAGTCATTTCTACGGGAGAGGAAGCCCCAGATATTCCAGTGGAGATCCTCTTATACCTTTATGTAGCGTAAATACCTCTCATTTCTTTTCACCCATTCCACTACACAACACTTCACTCCATTTTACTTGAGTTCCAATGTCACACCTTTCATGCATGCGCTCATCCTTCCATCTTGTCACGTCACATGCTCCTCTCAGATCACTCATTTCCACACCACACACTCCTGACTGCTGTGTTCTATTCCATGTTGGCAGAATACTGTTCCTTAAACCTCCCTTTACCTCCATGCACACATTTCTTCCTCTCATAACCCTTGCAAGTGATCCTATTTATTTCTCCTTCCACCTCCATGTTCTCAGATACTTAAAATCCTTCTATTTCTTACTTCTCTCCTCCTAAGTCTACCTCACACTTTCCTTGTTTCTTGAATCTCATTGTTCCTGTTGTTGTCATGGTTTACTGGGTTTTTTTCTTCTTCACAACTTGTTTTTCAATGGCAGAATGTTTTGTTTTCTTTTACCGTTTTGTTTATCCTTTATATGCGTTGGAGGCAAGCAAGGAGTGTTTCAGCATCTGTCTCAACGCTGCATTGTGACAGCCTGTATTTCTTCCTCCCACTAGTAATGAATCTCTCTCTCTCTCTCATTTCTTATTCAATATGTCATAATGTCTGTAATAATTATGTTTGATCTCGGTCTTGTAATTAATATTTTGTTTCGTCTTATTTGTTTACTCTCTTTCTGTTTCTCCTTTTTACACTTTCATCATGTTTTGTTTCACTTTCCTCATTCTCTTTTACTTCCAGGATGACAGACAGTGTGCATTGATAGTTGTGTCATTAATCTATGTATCCAATAGTCTTCATTCTCTGTAGTTTTGATAATGTATATACAAATCTTTTTCTTGCTCCAAATATTTCTCCTCCATACACTATTGCTGCTAGGTTTAATTCCTTCCAATAGTTTTATTTCTTTTACTAATTCAAAGTCTAGTACAACTTCTTCACATTGATCAGCTATGTGTTGCCAGTTAGCTAGATTCATTTAGTTACTCTTCACTTTCTAAATTCTTCACACAAAAAAAAGTCCTAATTGTTACTTGATATATAATGGAGTCACATACTAGAATATTTCTCAAACTCAAGTTGGTTCTTAATTATTGAACTGTATTATAATAACTCTACTTTTTTTCCGTTTAGTCCAAAGTCTTGTATAAACTTAACACAACGGATATGGTTCTCTTCATTTTGAGTGTAAATATTTCAGTGCCAGTGACTGAACTTCTGTACCAAACCCTGACACCCTAATCTCTACTCCTTCAACTTCAAACCTTGCACCAATCCCATGTCGTATTTGTACACAAAACACCAAGCGTCACTCCTGTGCTTCCCTTCCAAAACCATCTACTGATCCTACTTCATCCTTAACTACTAAAACTTCTTCCCTACAGCCTCCTACCAAGATAACCTTTACTCCCATCGTCTTCTCTCCTCCTTCCCTTAGTGAAACCATCTCTAATATTGAAGCCTTTATATCAAATCCTTTCATTGATGTCTAACTTCCTTCTCCATCCTCTACCTTATCACATTCAAAGTTCAATAACCGTGTGTTCCAGCAGAAGTTAATGCCCCGTCCCGCCCCCCCCTGACCTTCCACCCCTTACTCCTACACCTCCCCTATCTGCCACTCTCCCTTCCCCCTTCCCTCTCTTTCCATCCCATTCCTTCGGCTACATCTACCAGAAAATCTCTTTCATAAAGTTTCCGCTCCCATAGAAATTACCTCCGCTGCTTTCTATCTTCTGTTCTTTCGTCTGATACTCTAAAACTTGCATCTTATGGAACCTCTTTCTGGAACACATTTCTACTCGTGCCAAGTGCATTCCTGTGTTGACTGATGGCTCTAAACCCCACTAGGACTATGATTTTGCTGTTCTTTGACCACCTCACAATCTCAATTTGACGTAACCATTTTACAATAACTAACCGTTCTTTCCCTCCCCATGTTTTGCCTTGCCTGGCCTTTATCTCTGCTTTACCGTTTGCCTTTTAGCTTAACATATCGCTATATAACCTATGATGTCTGGCGCTTTCTTTATTCCCATTAACTAACTATCTAACCTTACAGATGGCACCACCTATGTATAAATTGTCTCAAAGATCTTGTCCTTTGAATATAATTTTTGCTGAGTATTTGCAACACCTACGAGGGTAAAGCAGGTTACATTAGCACTGTCATACTCATCTGCAATCAGTTCCGAGGTCAGAAGAACAGTCTGGCCACCTGACACCCATTGGTAGTGGATGGGCGTGGGCGAGGGTGAGAGGAGGAGGGGACAGTCTGGGATATAGAAGAGGGAGAGGTTAGAGTAGAGGGTTGGTAAGTAGTTTTACTTTTTGGAGATAAATATGGTTGTGAGGTGGTTATAAAAGAAGAAAATACAGATGTAGTTAGTTAGTTAATGCAAAATGGAGCAAGCGCCAGACATCTAAGGTGATATGGCGCTATGTTAATCTAAAAGGTAGACAGTATAGTAGAAGTGATGGTAAGGCAAATTAAGGGGAAGGAAAGAACAATTAGCTATAGTCAAAGGATTAGATCAAATGAAAGATGTGTATTTGTTGTAGGAAGGAAATTATGTTGTCTAAGTGGAAATGTGATGATTGTGTAAGAATATCATTAAGGCGGGGAGGTCGAGATAGATGACTTAAGTGAGGGAAAGCTGTAGCTTGTGTAGCAGTGTAACAAGGACAGAAAAGTAGAATGAGAGGAGGGTATTACAAGTCATACAAAGAGTCAGTAGAGAGTGCGTCATAAACAATGGTAATCCAACGTTGAATGAAGATTGGTAACAGTACAAGGAATAGTGGTGGCAATGTTGAGGTAAGTATATGGTGTGTTATGATGGATAAGAATAGAAGCAGCAGCAATAGAATGAGGAGAATGGATGAAGTGGTAGTTAGGGATTGGTGTGGGTGGTTGAACCAAGAAGGTTTCTTGAAGGCATATAACGTGAGGTTCATAGATAGAGAGTAAGTAGCGGAGGTCATTTCTATGGGAGCGGAAACCACAGATATTCCAGTGGAGAATGGACATTGTTGAATAATAATAAAAAAATGTAGGAGTTATAGAAGTAAGGACAGTGTCTGGGCAGGAAGGATTTAGGATTGAGGAATTATGCATCAGGGATTCACGAGACTCCAGGAGGTAAAGGATAGTCAAGAGGAGATTTTCTAGTAGATGTAGCTGTGAGGGTGGAAGGTGAAGAGTGGGGAAGGGGTGATGGGGAAGGAGGAGAGGAAGATGGGAGGAGGAGGAGGAGGAGGGGGGGGGAGGGGGAGGGGGAGGAGGTATAGGAGTGGAAGGAAGGTTATTGGGTGGTTGATGAAACATAGAGGATGTTCTCGAAGGTGGTATGTGGTGGGATAGAGGATGGAAAAGGGAGTGAGGTATCAATTAAAGGTTCTGCTATGAAGGCTTCAATGTCAGAGATGATCTCACTAGGGGAAGAAGGGGATGAGAGAGTGGGAGTAAACATTTTCTTGGCTGGAGGCTGTAGGGGAGAAGTTTTAGTGGTTAAAGAGGAAGTAGAATGAGTAGAAGGTTTTGGAGGAGAAGCACAGGAGCGACGCTTGGTTATATATATATATATATATATATATATATATATATATATATATATATATATATATATATATATATATATATATATATATATTCAGTGTAGATGAAAAATAATAGGCAATGATTAAGTTGATTAACCACATTTATTGAAGTAAGAAAATATGCATTTTGTACAACTTTTACAATGCTACTCACTCCGATAACACACACACACACAACACCAGTAGTACTCCTTCACACACACACACATACACACATACACACACACATGCACACAACACCAGTAGTACTCCCTTCACACACACACACAACACCAGTAGTACTCCCTTCACTCACACACACACACACACAGCACACACACACACACACACACATCAGTAGTACTCCCTTCACACACACACACACACACACAATACCAGTAGTACTCCCTTCACACACACACACACACACACGCACACAACACCAGTAGTACTCCCTTCACTCACACACACACACACACATCAGTAGTACTCCCTTCACACACACACACACACACACAATAGCAGTAGTACTCCCTTCACTCACACACACACACACACGCACACAACACCAGTAGTACTCCCTTCACTCACACACACACACACACACACATCAGTAGTACTCCCTTCACACACACACACACACACACACACACACACACAATACCAGTAGTACTCCTTTCACACACACACACACACACAATACCAGTAGTACTCCTTCACACACACACACACACACACACACACACACACACAAAACAGTAGTACTCCTTCACACACAGGGAGGATCACAGAAAAGGGAGATTGAATTACGCCAAGGCAAATTTTGCTGAATTAAGGAAGTTTTGCGGGAGTATAGAGTGGAAAAGAATTATGAAAGGAATGACAGTGCAGGACAAATATGAAAAGTTTCTGGAAAAATACAAGGAGGGAGTACAGAAGTATGTGCCAGTGTATAAAGTAAAAGAAAGTAAATATAGTTGGTACAATGCCAGGTGTGCAAGAGCGAAGAAGATAAAGGATGCAGCATGGAGGAAGCTGAAGAAACATCGAAATGATAACAATAGAGAGCTGTATAAGGAGACAAGAAATGAGTATGTTAGAATAAGAAGGGAGGAAGAGATAAGGTTTGAAAAGGATATAGTGGAGAAGTGTAAGGAAGAGCCTAAGTTATTTTACAGACACATTAAAGGGAAATTGACAAATAGAGAGACTATTGACAAGCTAGAAAAAGGTGGGAAGAAGTATGAAAAAGCAGAGGAGATGAGTGAAGTGATGAATGAGAGTTTTAAGTCTGTAAGAAGAGTTTGTTGAACCAAGAGAAGAGGTGAGACGGGTAGGGTTGCAAGAAGTAAAGGTGGAGAAGCAAGAAATTGGCAAATTGTTGGAAAAGTTGGATGTGAGGAAAGCGATGGGACCGGATGAAGTATCAAACTGGACATTGAAAGAATGCAGGAAACAACTGGAGGAGCCAATTTGGGATGTGATCAACACTTCAATGATGGAGGGGAGAGTGCCAAGAGAGTGGAAGAGAGCAAACATAGTGCCCATATACAAAGGAGGAAAGAAGACTGAGCCACTCAATTACAGACCGGTGTCGCTGACGAGTGTCGTGGGAAAACTCTGTGAGAAGTGGTTGGAGTATTTGGAAGAGAATGATGCTGTATCTGATTGTCAATTTGGCTTCAGGAAAGGAAGATCTTGTGTGACAAATTTGCTAAGCTTTTATACAAGAGTGATAGATATAGTGCAAGAACGAGATGGATGGGTCGATACAGTCTACCTAGACATTAAAAAGGCATTTGATAGGGTACCTCATAGAAGGCTGTTGTGGAAGTTGGAACACGTAGGTGGATTGAGTGGAACTATATTGAAATGGGTGAGGGACTACCTACATAACAGGGAAATGAGAACTGTAATCAGAGACACCTGTTCAAGTTGGGGTGAAGTGTTAAGTGGCGTGCCTCAAGGGTCAGTATTGGCACCCATCATGTTTCAAATATATATAAATGATATGCATGAGGGATTGAGCAGTTACATAAATCTATTTGCTGATGATGCTAAGATCTTCAGAGTGATAAGGAGCCATGATGCAGAGAGATATAGATAAGATTTATGAATGGAGCCAGAAGTGGAAATTGGATTTTAATGCCAAGAAATGCCATGTGTTAGAGATGGGAAAGAGCCTAAGAAGACCTGTATGGGAGTATAAAATGGGGGAGGAAGTGATTATGAAGAGAAGGGAGGAGAAGGACCTAGGGCTGATTATTCAGGACACATTGTCGCCAGAAAGACATATAAGTGGGATATTTGGCTCAACGTACAGGATGTTATCGAACATTAGGGTGGCATTTCGCTATATGGACAAGGACATGATGAGGAAGATTCTGACTACCATGGTGCGTCCTAGGTTGGAATATGCAGCAGTGGTGTGGTCTCCACATAAGAAGAAGGATGTAAAGAAGTTGGAAAGGATCCAGAGGACAGCCACAAGAATGGTACTGGAACTGAAGGATCTAGAATATGAAGATTGAAGGAAATGGGACTGCTAACGCTGCAAGATAGAAGAGAAGAGAGAGAGGAGATTTAATAACTATGTACAAAATCGTTAGTGGGAAGGAAAAGATAGACAGACAAGACCTGGTGATACTGACGGAAGATGCATCAAGACGTACGAGAGAGCATTCAAAGAAGGTTGGAAAGAGTCCATGTTCAAGAAATGTGAAGAAGTATAGTTTTCCACATAGAACTGTGGATGTATGGAATGGACTGAGAGAGGAGATTGTTGAGGCAGCCAGCATACATGATTTTAAGAACAAGTTGGATAAATATAGATATGGAGACAGGACATAATGAGCCCTGCTCGAACCCTGTAAAATACAACTAGGTAAATACACACACAATACCAGTAGTATTCCCTTCACACACACACACACACACAATACCAGTAGTACTCCTTTCACACACACACACACAACAGTAGTACTCCTTCATACACACACACACACAACAGTAGTACTCCTTCATACACACACACACACACACACACACACACAATACTAGTAGTACTCCCTTCACACACACACAATACTAGTAGTACTCCCTTCACACACACACACACACACCACACACACACACACAATACTAGTAGTACTCCCTTCACACACACACACACACACACACACACACACAACAGTAGTACTCCTTTCACACACACACACACAACAGTAGTACTCCCTTCACACACACACACGCACACACTCAATCCATAAGTGTCATTCCTCATGAATACCTAACACCTCAACTCCTTGACCTACAATATCCCATTTGATACATTACACGACAGTTCACCTTCCCTTGTACAACCTTCACTATAACAAAACATGACACTAACATCAATAAATGGACGTAACTTTAAGCAAAGAATAAACATCACACAGAACAGGACGCATCAACAGCAGGAACAGCAGCAGGAGGAAGGGGACTCTGCTTGCTGTGTTTGGCAGGTGAACACAAGCTCTGAAATGGATGTCAACTAATAATAACTAGGCAGAGAGAGAGAGAGAGGTTATTCTTTACAGTTACTGTATAAAATATATAGCATTGATATGAAATGATCTCAAAATAAGACAGTTGTGTTATAATACAAAATTTAAAAAGATAAAATAGTACGATATAATATAATAAATAAAATATTGCTGAAAGTTGTTAGAATAAAATCAAATACTTTTGAAATAATAGTAGATCAAGTTGTTAATGTTTAAATTTACTTTTAAAACTAGATAAAGAAGCAGAGAGAGAGAAGGAAGGAGAGAGAGAGACTTCAATCATATCTCCCCTAATTCTTCTTCTGGAGTGTTGTATGTCTGTGTGCGTCTGTAGTGTTTTTGTTTCTTACGATGTTGTGTGCGTAATACCTTGGAAAACCCGAGAAGTGACTGCCTACTGGAAAGTGTGTTTGGCATGTTTCAGGTTGTCCCAGTAAGCAGAGAGTGGTCGTGCGTGAGGGTAAATAGAAAAAAAGTCAAGGCTGTAAGCGGTGAAGTCTTGTCTGATTTTGTCTATGTCTATGTCAGTTGAATAAAGGAAAACTCGTCTGGGTGGCGTTTTTTGTCTTGTCGGTCTGGGGTCAGCGTCAATGATAAGTATGTCAAAGTCACTGAGTCCTGGAACAACTGGAGTGTGTGTTATGTTAAGTATGTTGTCTGTGAGGAAGAGATCAAGTATGTGTGATGTGGTATGTGTTGGTGTTGGCTGGAGTACTGTTTGTGAGTGAAAATGTATTAATGATGCCAATGAATGTGTGGTGTAGTTTGTGTGGGGGATGACGGGGTTGGGGGCGTCTGTATCGGGAGGCTCAAATGGGAAATTATCAGTCCAGTCAATGTCAGGAAGATTGAAATGACCTGTAATCCAAATGTGTCTGTCAGTTTGTATGCGTGAAAGAGAAAGTTGAAGGTTGTGTAGGCAGTCAGTACTAGTAGAAGGTGGTCTGTAAATAGCAGCAACAAGAAGAAATTTACAGTTGAAGGTTTGTAGTTGTATCCAGGTGGTGTCACAGTCAGGGTTGTGAGTTGTTATGAAGTAGTGTAATTGGGCTGTTTTGTTTTTGATGCTGTGAAAATTGACTTAATAATCTGAGAGAAGTGTGGCTGTGGTGATGGTGAGGGAGAGGAGAAAGGTGAGAAGAGGAGGTAATAAATACTGAGAAAAGTGAAGGAGTGTAACTGGATGAGGGTGATGAGGCATAGCTGTGAGTGTAGGTTGTAGGGAAGAAGTTTTAGTGATTAAAGAGGAAGTAGACTCAGTAGAAGGTTTTGGAGGAGAAGCACAGGAGCGACGCTTGGTGTTTGGTACTGGAGTAGGACGTGGAAGGGGGGTAAGGTTTGAAGTTGAAGGAGTAGAGGTTGGGGTATCTGGGTTTAGGAGAGAAAAATTATTATTCACTGGCACTGTAGTAACTACAGGGTGGGTGAGATAAGTGGAGGAGGTAATTGTGCTAGATGAAGGAACAAGAGGAGTGGGAGAGGAAGGTGTGTGAGTGGAAGAAGAAGGATGGGATGTACTAGGAGGAGAGTCAGTGTTAGTCATGGTCAGGGAGTGTTAATGGAGATGCGCTGAGAGAGAGGAACCTGTTGGAAGCCACAGAGACGGGCTTCTTTGAGTGTTAAGTCATGTTTGAAGCGGAGGGCAGCAACCTGATTCAAATTTGTAAACAGGGCAGCCTTTAAAGAAGACATTATGTTCTTGGGTGCACAGTTAGCACAGATGCATTCCCCAGTGCACCTGTTAAATTACACTATTGGCAAGGATACTTGGGGCAGCGGGGACCAGAGTTGACCATAGCGCCCGTATCACCACATAGGAGTAACAGGAGAAGGATGGTGTGTGTGTGTGTGTGTGTGTGTGTGTGTTGTGTTGTTAGTGTGTTGTTTGAACCACGGTGAGGGACAGTGATTGTTGTGTGCAAGTGCTAGTTAGTGGTTGTTATGGGTGTGTTGTTTGTGTGTATCAGTGAGTGTAGTGTAAGTGGTAATAATGTAATTGAGGTGGCAAGGAAGGTACAGTGCTCCCTCCAATTTTGTGTGAAATTGGTTGACATTGCAGGCAACAAAATGCAAATTCGCAAAATTGGAATAATTTACCTTATGGTGATTTTAGTCATATTTTTGGCCTTGTTTGTACACAAATACATGTAATTATACATCCTACAATAAAGAAAAATACAGAAAAACATAAACATTATCATTATCCATAAGAAATTAATTAAAATGACCATTTTACTGTACCCTTGGAACATGAAGCTACAGAAGGTGATCAAGGCTTATTAGTAACTGAGCAAGCCGAGGCTAATAACTTAATAGCCTCAAAGAAAATAAATATTTTGAAGAATTTTGGTATTGAACATGTAATTTTGGGGACAGCTAAATGTAGGTCATGTAAAGTCAATATACCTTTGGGAGAAATAAGAATGTATAAACAAGTATATAATTCAAAATCTAAAATTTCTATGCATTATAATGATCATATTTGATGCATGTTGAAGGCTTCTGATACTGCTAGAATTGCATCTAATGTAATATCCAGATTTGATGATATTGAGGAAATGATTCCACTGATCCAAGATATGATTGTGGAGTTAATTAGTAAATATAAATGGGACGGATTACCAGATAAACTGAACACCAATAATAACAAAAAAACAAGTGTAAACACTATACATGTAGCCGTCCATCCTAGGCCTGCACACCTGCACACCAACCACCACACCTTGTAGGTCACAACTAACTATTATAACAGTGTCTGTCATACACAAATGCAGATACTCTCACATCAAATAAAATACTAGAATTTAAGGCAAGAATCCCTGAAATCAAGCTCCATAACAGAGGTGAGAAGCATGCAAGATTCAAGCTTGACCCATTCACGCCACCACAGTCAACACCACAGTCAACTTCAAGGATTCTATAAAGAGTCAACTTACATCATCTAAGAGCACAGCAAAGAGTCGTCATACTCGACTGGTCTGTGAAATGTACTTGAGTGTAAGTGTAAGGAGACCGCCAAACTTTTTCCACTACGTCAATTTTCATCTTGATTCCACAAGTGACTTGTAGTTCCCTACAAGTCAGGCCTTTGTAGCAGCAGCTCCTGTAAGGGAAAAAAGGAAAAACAAAACAAAAATTAAACATTCTAGTTCCACGCCCTAGTTTCTCAATCTCGCACACCACATTTTCTCCAGAAACTCTTTCACCGCGTCAATCATCCTTGTACTCACCTCCCCACACAGTCCCACCAACAACACCATCCATTCCCTTCCAGTTCTTTCAATCACTTCATTCATTTCACGTTCCATTTCTATTAGAATCACACACATCATTTCCATTCTCTCATATTCATATTCATTCTCATATTCACCCTCGACTCCTTCACTTTCTTGTTTATTTTTTGTTTGCCATCTACTCAATCAATTCAGCTTCTTTCATTCCCTTCCAGCATCCAAGGTGTGCATGCTCATTTCTTCCATTCATTCTCACAAATCGTATCCTATGAACTACACCACTCTACACATTTTCTATAATATTTCCATTCATGTCATCCACATCAAACAAACTTTCACACTTCCAGTTTCTTTTACTCAGGTCTACCAACATTTCTCACCCTCCACTTTTTTTTCTTAGCCTTTACTTTTGTTTCCCTTCTACCACACACACACAGCAAGCATACCAAACCCAGCATATTGTGTGGTCAAACAATATCAATAATTCCACCCACATACCACTCATAATTTCACACAGTCTCTCATCCATCAGGATATAGTCAATTGCAGATTCTTAGTTCCTTGCACTTAACATCACACTTACCTCTACCAAAATCTCATTCAAATTTTCCATGCCAATTTCACTTGTAAATCTCCCTTAACAATCACTATCTCCCCGGCATGTTCTCTCATTATTTTCTTTAGAATATCATACTTTTTCCCTGTTTCCTCTCGCTGCTTTTTACCCTCAACTGTCATGTACACCACAACCACTATTACACTTTGAGACTTGTTACGCTGCGTCGCCACTACATTCCACTCTCACACCAAAAGATAACCTCACTCATGCCACTGTTTCCTACATCTATCTCATCTCATTTAACGTTGCCAGACTTTCTATCAACAATGGCTAACTAACCCTCCTCCTAATATTTATTGTTTTATTTCTTCATCCCTTTCCTTTCATCACATACTCACTACCTTTCACTCGTACTTTCTTCCGGAGTGCTTATTCAATAACTCATTCATCAAGTAGCTGAAAAATGTGAAAAATATACTAGGCCACTCACTATGCATGGCTTTCATAAACTACGAAGAAACTTATGACTCGATGGTCACCTCAGTAGTCATGAAAGCACCCAGGAGACAGGTGGACGAGGAAATATATGTGCTTATTCAATAAGAACTTAGAATGGAAAGAGACAATAATTTTGATAAATGGATAATATCTAAATAATCTTCAATTGGCTGATGATATTGTTCTAATGAGTGAGTAGACAGATGAACTACAGCAGATGATTTTGTAGTCGTGCAGAGAAAGCCAGAAAATGAGTTTAAAAATGAATATGAAGAAAACTAAAGTGATGTTCAACAATTACATACTAGAACATGAAATAAAACTAATGATTAAGTCAAAAATATGTGTCCACGAATACATTGATTTAGGACTAAAAAAATAGATGAATATCCAGATCATGAAAAATATATCAAAATAAATGGAGATGAGATAAGAAGTTGTGCTGTAGCTAGTAACCTGGAACGGACAGACATATAACAAAAATGGTGATACAGTAAACATCCTGTAATCTGAATGGCAGTGGACAGACAGTGATTTAGATTAGTGTATTTTTCAGACAGTTGGAAGGGATCCATGAAAACACTATAAATACACACACATGATTAATAAATAAAGACATGATATGGTACATAGGTTGTTTGTGACTCACCAGTAATGCTTAAAAGTGTTGAGTAGTAGGTGTAATTATTCATGTTAGCTTTTCCTTCAACCTAATGAAAGTCACTTGTACTGTCACTGTCACTCCTGGTCCTCCTCCTCAAGCCTGGGCTAAATGTTTTCCCACATTCTTTACATTCATAGTTTTTAACACCACTGTGTGTCAGGGTGTGTATCTCAAGCTTACACTTGCATTTAAAAGTTTTACCACACTGCTGACACTCAAACTTGTTCTCTCCTTTGTGGACGGAGCTGCCTGCCTCAAGGTGATTCTTACCATCACACCTGCGCCTCCCCACACCTGAGGCAGACTGATCCTGTTGCTTCCCATTCCCACAGAGGACACAGTCCCACAGGCATGGGTACCTCCACACTTGTCCACACAACACACCAACTCAAAAATGGATCCGCATGTGTGAGCGAATATCAGCCTTTGTCTTGAAACATTTCTTACAAACATCACACTTGAACTCCCTCAAGCCAGTGTGTCTAAACATGTGTTGATTGAGATAAGAACTGGAAGTGAATCTTTTCCCACATTCTTCACATTTATAGTTTTTAACACCACTGTGTGTCAGGGTGTGTCTGGTGAGATGAAACTTTTGGGTAAATATTTTCCCACATTCTTTACATTTATAATTTTTAACACCACTGTGTGTCAGGGTGTGTTGGGTGAGGTGAGACTTACGGATACATGTTTTTCCACACTCTTTACATTCATGATTTCTAACACCAGTGTGTTTCAGGGTGTGTCTGGTGAGGTTAGACTTTTGGGTAAATGTTTTCCCACACTCTATACATTCATAATTTTTAACACCACTGTGTGTCAGGGTGTGTTTGATGAGGTTAGAATTATGGGTAAATCTTTTCCCACACTCTTTACATTCATGATTTTTAACACCACCGTGTATCAGGGTGTGTTCGGTGAGGTTAAACTTATGGGTAAATCTTTTCCCACACTCTTCACATTTATAATTTTTAACACCACTGTGTGTCAGGGTGTGTTGGGTGAGGGTAGACTTTTGGGTAAATCTTTTCCCACATTCTTTACATTCATAATTTTTAACACCACTGTGTGTCAGGGTGTGTCTGGTGAGGGTAGACTTTCGGGTAAATGTTTTCCCACATTCTTTACATTCATAATTTGTAACACCACTGTGTGTCAGGGTGTGTTGGGTGAGGTTAGACTTTCGGTTAAATGTTTTTCCACACTCTTTACATTTATAATTTTTAACACCACTGTGTGTCAGGGTGTGTTGGGTGAGGTGAGACTTTTGGGTAAATGTTTTCCCACAGTCTTTACATTCATAGTTTTTAACACCACTGTGTGTCAGGGTGTGTCTCTCAAGGTTACACTTGCATTTAAAAGTTTTATCACACTGCTGACACTCAAACTTGTTCTCTCCTTTGTGGACGGAGCTGCCTGCCTCAAGGTGATTCTTGCCATCACACCTGCGCCTCCCCACACCTGAGCCAGACTGATCATGCTGCTCTTGGCCACTCATGCTGCTGCCTGGCCTCACAGCCTCCACTGCAGCACACGCCACGGCCAGTCCTGCAGGAACTCTCGGGGAAGCCGCAGCGAGCCCGGTTAGTGCCGAGCAGGGCAGCCGGCTTGGACTCTGGCCTCGGCACCTGCAACAATGGTGACAAATAGATGAAAGACCAAAACACCTTCTGGAGAGAATGGGAGAGTATTACATGGTGAAAGAACGAGAGAGTTGCGGGGATCTGGTTCGGTTATATAAGCTTTTTATATTTCCCAACAAAAATATTTGTTCACCTTATATTTTATATGATTGCCATATATGGTCTATATTTGCTTCCGCCACCCAAAAACCAAGCTTTCCCAAGTGGTCCCCAAGAATGTTGGCTATAGGAAGAATAACAATAAGATCGGGGACGACCAGTAGTTATGCAGATTTACCTATTTTACAATAGATGCATTTGCGACGGAAATGAAGGTGAAAATCATTCACAATGGATCAAGATCTATGTGTGTGGTTTATATGCAAGTGCATTCTGGTGAAGATGTAACATTTTACTGATAAGTATTAGATAAGGCATGGAAGTAAATAGGTGAGCATAGTTAATGGGAAACTTAACCCCATACCTAATTAAACCTAACTTAACCTCAAGTACCTCAAAGTAAACCTTTAAGAGGTCGTCCTCATCACAAGAATAACTAAACATTGATTTTCATTTGCACACACACACAAAACAAATCATACAGGTATACACTATATGACGTCACAAATCCACTGAATATGTATAGAAGAAACAACAAATATATAAATACCAAAATACGCACATAAGTTCAACATAATGTTGTGAAAATGTGAAGGTTACTGGACTGGGATGAAAGTGTCAAGTTAGAATATTGTACAAACGGTACATTAGTAGTATTTGACAAGTTTCATGGCCTAAGTACTACCTTTTGTGTGCTTTAGTGAAGTACACACACCTGTTAACACCTGTACTCATGCGCATGTACCCTTTATCCTTGTTGTTGTTGTTGTTGTTGTTATATTAATAAAGAAACTATCAAATGTTCTCTATGACCAAAAGTAGGAAGTTGGACGAGGTGCAGACGCCATTCTATTTCGTAAACAGACGCCATTATGGCGAAGCTGTAAAAATGTTCAATAATGCCCACACGTCAATTCCAACCCATATATATATAATATTCACAACCTATTCAAGGCACTTCCTATCTACACTTACCTCAACAGAGTGCATTGGCCTGCTGGTCACAGCCACCAACACCAATGGAATGGTGGTGGTGGTTGTTGTTGTTGTTGTTTAGGGCCAGCAGGAGGATCCTTGGGGTGGTATGTGCCCTGTGAGGGTATCAGAGGCGGGGAAGGTGTCCTGTGTTCTTTATTAAGGCGCAGGTGAGGCGGATGACGGCGGCTCTTGGGTCTCGGGGTGAATGTTTGCCGCCGCGATCAGATCATATCAGATGTTCGGCGAGGAGTATTGCCTTTACAACGGCGCTCCTCTGTCGTCTCTTTCAATTTTCACGACTGTATTTACTTGCTACTTTTCTGTTATCTTCTGAACTGTTCACTGTGCTCGTTATTATTATTACGGCACCCCCATTTTTTACTTCCCTCCAAGGCAGGGTGTCGCAAAACACGTTACCTCTCCTTACCTGAGGTAACGCCCTCCTGGGAATCGTGTAGCGGGGTTGGCGGGACGGGAAAAGTTTTTAAAATCACACACAGACAACAACTCTCATTTCCTTGTATATTTACAAACAGCACGCTTACAGGGTACAGCACAATAGTACAGCCTCAGGGCACAGAGTTCACCCAGAACACACAGCCTCCACAAGTCCACACACAGCAGCCTCCACACAGCCAGTCAGCCACTCCCTTAGCGAGGGCAGGGCCTAAGGAAGCCAGGATGCCATTTCTCCAGCCACCCTGTCCACTTCCCTCCAAGGTCCTGCCCTTCACGCGCCCAGGATGCACACAACAACCTCCACACAGCCATGCACACCCTTGGCGAGGGCAGGGCCTAAGGAAGCCAGGGTGCCATTTCTCCGGCCACCCTGTCCACTTCCCTCCAAGGTCCTGCCCTTCACGCGCCCAGGATCGGCCTTTCACTGCTGTGTCCCTCTGTCTGTTGTCTCTCTCACTCCTGGCCTCCTTCTGCCAGCCAACCACATCTCCCCAAACACACCCCACCACGACTGCGTATCGCTGAAAACACAGATACGTAGGTCACCCTATCTTGACACCTGTACACGCTCACACGGACCCCTACATCCCCAGGGAGGCCCGGTGACCCACCGCTCCCTGCCTCCACACAACTATATATATCATGCTAAATGCGTCGCCGCAACATTATTTTCATTTTCTTTCACTTTTTTGTTTCTAGTTTCTAGTTTATGTCAGTCCTCTTTCTTTCTTTTCTTTTTCTCTTTTTTTCCAAATTTGATATAGGTATTCCTTAGTTCTTTTTATGTTTTCCTCTTTGAATAATAATTGTCCTAAGATAATATTTTCATTTTCTATACATGGACGTTGCAAGTTTATATTTGTATTTCTTTCCTCCTGGAAAAAAGGACACCACAAGATAAAGTGTTTAATGTCTTCTATTTCTGCTCCGCACATGTCACATTTCACTTCACCTCCACTGAATCTTTTTCTATTATTTAATTGTAGATTATTTGTCCTTCCCCTATAGAGAATCACTGATGACATGTCATTGTTATATATTCTTTCATCTTTTATTTCTGTTTTAAATGATTTATATATTTCTAAACTTGATTTTTCATTTACTTCCCTCTTCCACTTTTCTGTGTCCCATTTTGTCATTTTTTCTTTGATTTCCTTGAGACTTGTTTCTTTTATTGATTTTCTTCCTAAGTCAGCTTCATCAATGTATTCCCTTACTGTATTCATCCACGGGTCTCTTCTACTTTCCATCTTCTCTTGCATTATTATTTTTATCAACTCATTTTTCTCTCCTTCCATACCATACTTGAAATATTTGATGTATCCTTCTATAATTCTTCTATGCATACTTGATGCTCCTATTTCTCCTCTCAGTGTTGGTACTTGGGCGTATCTTGGTGCCCCTAGTATGTATCTATAGACACTATTTTCAAGTTTTTGTAGTTCTTCTAGTTCAGATATTGTAAATTGTTTAACATTTGTTCCGTGTAGTATTGATGGGAGCACCACACTCTTCCAATAGGTTTTGCCAATCAATATCTTATTAACACTCTGGGCTATTACAGTGTAGGTCATGTTTGCCATTTTCCTTGCTTTTTGCATTATTTGTTTTTTCTGTGTTATGAAACATTTTTTCTGGTCATTGATTGTTATTCCTAGGTATTTAATTTCCTTTCTCACCTCTATGTCTCTCAGTTTTTTTGGCTTATCCTTCATATTAAAAATTAGAATGCTGCTTTTTGCTTTATTTATATTCAAACCACATTCTTCTCCCACTTTTACTAATTTATCAATTGTTCTCTCAGCTTCTTGTAGTGTTTTTTGCAAGTAATAATCCATCATCTGCAAAGAACAAAGCTACTATTTTCAATACATCATCTTGATATCCTTCACATTGACTTTCCAACTTGTTTATCATATAATATGTTAGCAATTTAAATAGTGTAGTAGAACCAGTGCAACCTTGTCTAATACCACTACTTATGTTTATTTCTGTTTTATTTTCATTTCCATATTCTAGTGTGGTTTTGTCTCCTGTGTAAGTGTCTGCCATCACATCTATTGCATTTTCATGTACTTTGTAGTCTTTTAGGTTTTCAATCATTTTTTTTCTATCTACTGAGTCATATGCTTTTGCGAAGTCAATTGATATCACTATCAAACTTTCCTTTTTTTCATAGGTTTTTTCTATAGTGTTTTAGAATAAATAAGTTGTTTTCTATTCTTCCTCCTTCAGTGAAACCAATCTGATTCTCTTTCATTTCATGATTTGTTTTCAGGTGTTGCTCTATTTTATCTTTTATAGCAGTTGACATAAATAACTTATATGATATGTTTGTTAAAGCTATTGGTCTTAATTCATTAATCTTGGGTTTATTTACTTTGGGTATCATAACAGTTCTTGACTTTTTCCAGTTCTTTGGAATTTTTCCACTGTTTACTATTTCATTGAAACATATTGTCATAGTGTTCATTATCTTATTATTTTCTATTAATATTTTATATAGTTCTGGTTTTAGTTTATCTGGTCCAGCTGACTTTTTATTCTTTAGTTTCTTGATATTTTCTTTTAGTTGCATAGTGGTTATTATTGGTTTTTCCATATGTGTTATTTCTTTCTTAATCTGGAATGCCATATCAAAGTGTTCAGCTGTATGTTCTGTGATTGTTATTGTTGGTTTATTGAGTACTTGCATATTATTTTCTACTGGTATTTCCAGCTTAATTTTTCCTGCTCCAATTTCACTGTTTGTCCTTTTTAATTGTTGGTATTCATTCCTTTTCTCTTGGTTCCATGTCATATTTATTCTGTTTGGTTGTTTATTATATATTGTAGTCCAGAATCCTTCCATCTCTGCTTTGACATTATTCTGGTCTAACTCTTCCATGTTTTCATTGTACACCTTCACTTCCTTAACTTATTTATATTTTCCCACATCTTTTTACTTGCATTCTCTCCTTTTGTTATTTCAAGTGTAATTTTTTTTCATAGATAGTTATAGCTTCTTTTATTTCATATTGTACCTTTTTCTTTTGTTCAGTATATAGTAATTTATTTATTTATTTTTCTTCTATTGTCTTTGCACTTCTTGTTAGTCTATTATAATGTTTCCTCTTTTTTATTCCTTCCCTGATGCTTTCATTAAGCCAAGGTTCTTCCATTTTTTGTCCAGTTTTATCTGTCCTTCGTCTGTATATTGTGTTCAAATTGTTTTCTGCACTTTCTTTTATTATTCTGTTAAACTCTTCCATGTTCCTTATCTCTCCTGTGTCTATTCTTTGCTCTATTTCCTTCACATATTCCTTCACTTTTTCTCCTTCTGTTTTATAATATGGTATCTCTTCCCACTTCCTATTGTTGTTGTTTTAGGTTGGTCCTCCCTTGATTTTTAGTTTTATTTGTATAAGGTTGTGGTCAGAGAGATCAAATATTTCCTTTTCTTCATCTATGCGCATTTCCTGGTATATGTCATAGAATTTAGTTGTAACTAGTGCATAGTCAATTACGCTTTGTTGTTCATTTCTTCTCCATGTCACTTCTCCCACACAATCTAAGTCATCATTTAGCATTGTAAGGTTAAACTTTTCCATCCACTCTAATATCCTCCTTCCATTTGTATTGATGTTTTGTTTACCTTTAAATCCTACATGACCATTAAAGTCTCCAAGTATGATTATTGCTTTATCCTCTAACTTGCTTACATGTGTTTCTATTTCTTGTTGCAGATTTCTATTTTTCTCTTCTTCACTCACTGAGAAATATACTATTATGATATGGATTTCTTTTCCATGCATTCCTCCTTTAACATATAAAAAGTCTCTGTTGTGATTTTCTATTTTTGTGAAAGTTATTTACTCGTTTTTCTTGTGAAGGAACATTATCCCTCCACCTTTCTTTTCTGTTAGTTATCTCATGCTTTCAAATACATTCATATCCTCTAAATGTAAATTCCTTATTTTCAGTTGTGTTTCTGTTAAACACATAAGTGTATTTTCATCTATTAATTCCCTCAGTTCACTCATCTTTGCTTTGGTTAGTCCTTGTACATTTACCAGTTTTATCTCTACATTCTTATTCACTTCCTCTTTCTTATTTTGTTATATCTCCTTTTCCCTTCAGTTCTCCTCTAGATTCACAAGTTTTCCTTTTTTTATTATCTACCTTCCACCTTGTCTCCGTTTTTCTGCCAATTCTTCTCTGAGTCTCTTATTTTGCTCCCTCTCTTCTTTAGTCATATCCAGCATTATTCCAATCCTTTTTGTCTCCATACTGTCACTTTCTTTCAGTTTCTTGGCATTTCCGATGACTGCCCATTTCATTTTTTCATTTTCCACCTTAACCAGAATTGGCCTCACCTTGCCATCTGTTTTCTTTCCTAGTCGATTGTTTTCACGATTTCTACATTTCTTACTTCTATATCTACCTCAAGTATTCTTTTACACCTCGAGTCGTCTTCCTTTTCTCTCTGTATTCCTGTTTCTTCTCCAGATTCAGGAATATTGAACATTACTACATTGTTCATTCTCTTTTCTTCTTTTTTCTCTTCCATTCTACTAATTACCTTTTCTACTGTTTTTTCGAGATTAATCTCTTCCTTCCTTTCCCATTTATTTTCTAAATCAATCATTCTCTCTTCCATTATATCTTTTCCTTCTCTCAACTCTTTCAATTCATTCCTCATTTCCCGGTTTTCTTCCCTGAGTGCTATCACTTCCTCCATGCTTCTGAGTATTTGCCTGTGTGTTTATAGGTAGCACACAGGCCTCACACATCCCACCTGTGCTGAAGGGGCCGAGTTCCTGTGTGTGTTGTCTAACATGCCCCTGAAGGAGGCACACAGGCTAACAACAGCCCGTCGGAGTCTGCGTGAAAGGTAGGTGACGTCGTGTGGTGGTGGCGGACTCTGGGCAGTCTACACCAACACCAGAAATATGAGCAGATGTTCGTAGACAAAAAAAAATAGCAGAGTTTCGGGAGTGTGTGCGTGAGGCCGCCGTGCCCCCAAGTTAGGGGGCACACGGACACAACACAACACACACCCACTGGGATCTGGGTGCGGATCCATTATATGAGTTTTGAAGCCTTAAGGCATCACACTATTTCCTAGTTCTTGATATACAAGGTACAGTATGCCTGGGGAGGCATCACACTATTTCCTAGTTCTTGATATACAAGGTACAGTATGCCTGGGGAGGCATCACACTATTTCCTAGTTCTTGATATACAAGGTACAGTATGCCTGGGGAGGCATCACACTATTTCCTAGTTCTTGATATACAAGGTACAGTATGCCTGGGGAGGCATCACACTATTTCCTAGTTCTTGATATACAAGGTACAGTATGCCTGGGGAGGCATCACACTATTTCATAGTTCTTGATATACAAGGTACAGTATGCCTGGGGAGGCATCACACTATTTCATAGTTCTTGATATACAAGGTACAGTATGCCTGGGGAGGCATAACATTTTTAACATTTGGTGTATACGATGCAAGGTAATGTTGAAATCTATTTTTCTTGAAAAACAATGTATTGTTCACCAAAAAATATGGTCATCAAAAAGAAGCATTAACAATCCAGAGCCATTTATTGAAGGGGTCAGCTGCACTGCCAACAAAACCACAGCTGGGGCCATTACACCCTCACACAGCACAAGGACAGGGCTGGTGGGAAGGAAGCAACACACTGCCCACAACCACCACCACCACCACCACACACTCCCACACAGGACACACCAACACCTACACTCCCACAGGCAGCAGCTGGACCAAACTTGTCCACACAACACACCACCTCAGAAGTGGATACGCATGTGCCTAGCAATATCCTTCTTTGTCTTGAAGTGTTTCCCACAAACATCACACTTGAATTCTCTCAGGCCAGAGTGTCTGAACTCATGCTCATTAAGTCCAAACCTTGTACTGAATCTTTTTCCACATTCCAGACATTCATGATTCTTAACACCAGTGTGTGTAAGGGTGTGTGTGGTGAGGGTAGACTTTTGTGTGAATCTTTTTCCACACTCCAGACATTCATGATTCTTAACACCAGTGTGTGTAAGGGTGTGTGTGGTGAGGTTAGACTTTTCTGTGAATCTTTTTCCACACTCCAGGCATTCATGATTCTTAACACCAGTGTGTGTAAGGGTGTGTGTGGTGAGGGTAGACTTTTGTGTGAATCTTTTTCCACACTCCAGACATTCATGATTCTTAACACCAGTGTGTGTAAGGGTGTGTGTGGTGAGGTCAGACTTTAGTGTGAATCTTTTTCCACACTCCAGGCATTCATGATTCTTAACACCAGTGTGTGTAAGGGTGTGTGTGGTGAGGTGAGACTTTAGTGTGAATCTTTTTCCACACTCCAGGCATTCATGATTCTTAACACCAGTGTGTGTAAGGGTGTGTGTGGTGAGGTGAGACTTTTCTGTGAATCTTTTTCCACACTCCAGACATTTATGATTCTTAACACCAGTGTGTGTAAGGGTGTGTGCGGTGAGGTGAGACTTTAGTGTGAATCTTTTTCCACACTCCAGACATTCATGATTCTTAACACCAGTGTGTGTAAGGGTGTGTGTGGTGAGGTGAGACTTTTCTGTGAATCTTTTTCCACACTCCAGACATTCATGATTCTTAACACCAGTGTGTGTAAGGGTGTGTGCGGTGAGGTGAGACTTTCTTGTGAATCTTTTTCCACACTCCAGACATTCATGATTCTTAACACCAGTGTGTGTAAGGGTGTGTGTGGTGAGGATACCCCTCTGAGTAAATGTCTTGCCACATTGTATACACTCAAACGTTTTCTTTCCTTTGTGGATGGAGATGCCTTCAGTAAGGTCATTCTTCCTGTCACACCTGAACCCGCCCACACCTGAGGCAGACTGCTCCTGTGTGTTCTGGCTACTACTCATGTTGCTGCCTGGCCTTGCAGCTGCCTATGCAACACTACTTCTGGCAGCACACCTGTTGTGGGGGAGGCCAGCTGGTCTTGCAGGAACCCTCAGGGAAGCTGGAGTGAGCAGGGTTCCCCAAGGATACACTCAACACTGTACTTGAGGATGAAGGAAGCAGGAGTGGGATGCACCAAGGAGTCCCGTCAGAAGCAGTGGTCACACCTGCTGTCACCACTCAGCTCAGCACCCAACAATCACCTGAAACAAGTGATGCAGATATCACCATACATGTAGCTGCATAACTAAAGGCTGATACACTAGGCTGTACAGTAAATCCGAACTTCAACTTGGCTACAAGCATCCATTTTTGTACCTTGGGTTTTTGGGGAGGTGAGAAGACCATGAGGAATTTACAGGAAATTAACCCCCTGACCACGAAAGACTTACATTGACCATGAACAAAACCCCAAAGATGGTGTTTGACACACACACACACACACACACACACACACACACACACACACACACCCAGAATACAGTAAACATCCTGTAATCTGAATGGCAGTGGACAGACAGTGATTTAGATTAGTGTATTTTTCAGACAGTTGGAAGGGATCCATGAAAACACTATAAATACACACACATGATTAATAAATAAAGACATGATATGGTACATAGGTTGTTTTTGA